>JASPKZ010002424.1:0-15000 GCA_030220185.1 Diploptera punctata
GGACATAAGCTCTCCATACATCCCTATCCTGAGCGAATGCTTTCCAATCAGGGCCTGTATAAATCTACTTCCCTCAAATCATAGTTAATGTTGTTCTCTCCCACCTCATTCTTGGTCTACCAACTGGGCGTTTTCCCTCTGGATTTCCTACAAGAAGCTTCCATGCACGTCTTTCATTCCCCATACGTGCAACATGTCCTGCCCATCGCAGTCCTACTACGAGACTTAACTGTTCTTATTATATCTGGCTTCCTATAAAGACCATGTAGTTCATTGTTATGTAGTCGTTTTCTCCATTCACCTGTCTGTTCATCTCTCTTTGGTCAAAAATTTTTCTAAGAATTTTATTCTCAATATTCGTAATCTCCTTTCCTCCCCTTAAAGTAAGAGTCCATGTTTTTCGCACCCATATAATATAACTGGTAGAATAATAGTTTTATATATTTTCAGCTTAACGTTTTTTGAAAGGAGTTGGGACATCAAAAGTCCTCTGCAATGCATAATAGCATGCATTTCCAGAATTGAGCCTATGTTTAATTTCTTTGTGCGTCTCATTCCTATTTGTGATTATTGTTCCTAGGTATTTGAATTCAGCCCACTTCCTCAAAATTTCCCCTCATTTGTCATTAGCTGTCCATTTCCATTATATACTGAATTTCTACCTGTGACCATATATTTAGTTTTATTGATATTTACTTCCAGTCCTAATTTCTTAGTGTTACTCAATAGTGTGTGCGTGTTGGCCTTTAGTATCTCCTCGCTATCGGCAATAGTACTACATCATCAGCATAAACTAACAGCTTATTAATACCATTCAGTTTTAAGCCTTCCTCATTCTCTAAAGATTTAATGGCATGCTCTAGTACAAAATTAAATAGTAGAGGAGATAGTGCATCTCCTTGCTTCACAACCCTTCTGGATTTCAAAAGTGTCTGAAAACTGTTTGCCTACACGCACCCTACTATTTGAGCCATTTAGACACATTCGTATAATCTAACTAACTTTTTAGGAATTTCGCGAACTCCAGCAGGATACTATATAACTTCCTCCCCTCTTAATTGAATCATATGCTTTTTTGGAAGTCTACATATAGTTGATGTACATGCCATTATATTCCCATTTCTTTTCTAAAATCTGTCTTATACTAAAAATCTGATCTGTTGTAGACCTGTTTTCTTCAAAATGCACATTGATGATCTCTCCTAGAATGTCATCAATATAGGGAGTAAGTCTGCTTACTAATATATTTGTTAGAATTTTGTAGGAAGTTGAAAGTAATGAGATGCCCCTGTAGTTGTTGCAATCAGTTTTTATCTCCTTTCTTATAAATTGGTACGATAATTGATTCCTTCCATTCATCTGGAAGAGCTTCTTTTTTTCCCAAATCATACTAAGCAACCAGCGTATTTTTCTATCAATTTTTCTCCTCCTGATTTTATGAGTTCTGCTGGGATCTCATCTGAACCTGATGCTTTATACATCTTCAATTTTTCAATCGCCATTTCAACCTCTAATGCACTTGGCTCTGCGACTAGCATTTCTGCTGTCTGTAACTTATCCTCCTCAATGTCCTGTTCTGTATGTACATTTAATAGCTGATTAAAGTAACTTTTCCATCTATTTAATATACTCCTAGAATCGGCAATAATATCCCCATTTTCATTTCGAATTATGTTTGTTCTAGCCTGAAACCCTTTCTTCTCTATACTAATTCCCTGATATAATTCTCTAATGTTCCTATTTTTTGCATTCATTTCAAGATCATTAATCTTCTCTCTCAAATATTCCCTCTTTTTACTCTTTAGTAACTTAGTGGTTTCCCGTCTAATACTACCCAATTGCTCTAAATTTACCTCATTCGGCTCGTGTAACCATTTAATTTTTGCTAGTTTTCTTTCTTTTCTTTACAATGTCGGCACATTCCTCATCAAACCATTTCTTGTTTTGCCTCTTTTTTAAACAACCAATGCTTTCTGATGCTGACAATTTAATAGTATCTCTTATAGCCTCCCATTCTTTTATTTATATCAGGTTCTTCTTCGTTTGCCACATTGTCATCTGAAGATTCAGTACTTCAAATCTATTAGCAATTTTGATTTGGTATTATTCTTGCCGCATTTCATCATTTCTCAAGTTTTTTTTAATTCATATTTTACAGAATCATCTTTAGCATTCGTTCCTCTCATAAGCGATAGCCGTTTGTCTGATTTTCACTCTGACCAGATGATGATCCGAATTGCAGTCTGTCCCTCTAACTGATCTAACATCAATGATGCTACTGTGCCAGCGTTTATATCCACTAATACATGATCTATCTGGTTCCGAGTTTCTCCATCTGGGGACGTCCAGGTGTATTTATGAATATCCTTATGCTGAAATGTTGTGCTCTTAACAATCAGATTCTTTGATGTGGCAAATGTGACTAATCTAACCCCGTTGTCGTTACTATCTTCATGAAGACTGAATTTGCCTATTGTTGGTTTGAATATATCTTCCCGCCCCACTTTTGCATTAAAATCTCCTAAGACAATTTTCATATGATATCGTGAAAGGCTATCAAATAAGCATTCTAATTCTTCATAGAACTCATCCTTGATCTTGTCATCTTTAATCTTCTGTGGGGGCATGTACATTTACAATTATAAAATCATGTCGTTTACCCTTTAGAATTATGTATGATATCCTATCATTAACAAAACTTAATATCTCGGATAGCGGATAGGATCCTCCTTCTGACTAAAAAACCCCGTTCCAAATGCAGGTCTTTCTGCACCCCCATAGAATAATGCAAAGGTTCCTGATTCCCTGACTACCTTCTCCTTGGCCACCTAATTTCCTGTAAAGCGACTATATCCAAGGGCGATTTATCTAGTTCCCGCGTTAATATCTCTAGTGCCCCACTATTGTATAAAGTCCTAACATTCCATGTTCCTAGGAACATGTCCCTATGTTTTGAGCCTTTGGCATGGGTTCCCTGAAGTAGTCCCCGCCCGGAGAACCGAATGGGGGACTATTTGACCTCCGGAAAATTTTCCACCCCAGATGAACCCATGTCCCGCATTTCTTGACGGTTGTATTTTTAAACGGTGAAAGATCGTCACTCTTTCGCCCAAGGTACTTTTTTTCGTCTGGCTTATCACCTTCGACCAGTTCCGGCATGGGTAACCCTATCGGCAGCAATGCTAACCACCGCCGGCATAGCTCTCTGGATCATTTAAGCACGCAAGCCACTCCACCACGACAAGGTAAAGATCCCAGGGAGGGGCATTTTTAATATTAGAGTAACAAAATAACAATACAGACTTTGAGGTTGTGTACTGGGGATCATGACGGTTACGTTTAGTATAGGAACTCATGCACGGAAACGTACATTTTTTACCGCTATACGCACGCAAGAATACCACGACATAAACTCCTCCCGCATTAATCGGCGCCAAAGGCCCTGCACGTTGTCCGATTTGACTCTGCTTGATTACTACGTGTGGGGTCACGTGAAATTCCCGATTTACGAGACCTCCTGTGGCATATTAAGAAGACCCACTGGCGCGGGTTTATTGCTGCGGAGAATGTTATAGGACCAAGGATTGATGATCGTGAGTACCAGTACATGGTAGACGTACGGTTTTAATTATATAATATTTTACCTGGTAAGTCAGTCGTCCCTCAACTAAGTTATTGAACTTCTTCAAGTTATTCTAATATGGAGGCCTTTCGAAAACAATGTTTTCATCTTCTGCGTTTTAACTGGAACTGATGGGTGTTATATAGGTTGTATAATGGCTTTTATGTCTGCGGTTATGTTCTCGTTGAGTAGGTCTTTATGCCTTGCTTCTTACCAGGTAAAAAACTATATAATTAACATCTTATTACATAACCTCAACGGTGCTTTACTTAACATGAATTTCAAAAGTGTTGATGGTAGACGTAAGTGATCATATCACATCGAGCCCTTCTTTTTGGACCCAGAACACAAATAGCAGGCGTCAGAGAGAGCACATGTGATGTGGTATTTTGCGTGTAGCAGGAAAACAGTAAGTTTCCGGAACCGTCTTGGTACCCATTACATGTCCTCAAAGCCTGTGATGGAAATTTAGTACACCCTGTGGTTCATATAGAGGGTGCAGCATAAGTCAGTTAAACCGAAAATTTCTGTAGCTTACGACATCTATACAAAAAAAATACCGAAATTGTTCAAAGTGGCCTCATTTATGACATCGTTTTAACACTGAATACAGTCTGAAGGTCCCGTATTCAAACCCCAGTTTCAACCTATCTGATTTTTTCCCCCTTTGCAACAATCTGCAGTCATTAACACACCCTATATATTTGTGATGACTATTTAACTCATGCCCCAAATGGGAGTCAATGACCAATCACGTTTTCAATGGGTTTCTGTTGTACAACCAATCAGAGTCGTGTTTCACGAAATATTTATCAGTGTTATATTTACCATATTAAAGAAAGCCCCTCCTTTTTTAATATTCTTAACAGGTCTGATACCATTATTTTGCCGTGACTGAGCCTATAAGAAATACGGCTACCAGATTGTATATATAGTGCATAGATGCCAACACATAGCGCTTGCAGGAGTTAATATAAGAACATTTGTAGCAATTTATTATACCACCAAAAAAAGAAACCACTGTTTGCACTTTTCTTAAATGTATTTTTTTTCCCAGGTAATAATCCAGAAAAATATAATTGTCATATTTACATCATACATCAGAAAATGAATTAATATACAGTTTGATGTTTTTCATTTTTTCTCCACTAGAGAGCATTCTTACAATATTGCGTTCCTTTGGCAATAAATAGTATGATCTGGTTGCAGTGATAAACAAAAGAAGCAGATGAAGCGTACCTATCGTTTCTCATTTGTTTTCAAACATCGCCGTTTACATTAAATATATAAATATTTTAAAATAACTATAGTTAAATAATGATTTGTGAGTAAACAGCTTAATTTTATTCGTTAAATAGTCCTAACAAATGCCACTCTTGATTTCCAAATTCTCTAGATAAATTAGAAATCACTCGTGGCAATTACTTATGATAATGTTCGGTTTCTACTATATTGAATCGATGAAGATATATAAAGATTTTTCAAAAGAACCACCTGAATAGCTTCATTTCTTTTGAACTCGCTAAAAATTGTTGAATTTTCTTAACAAGTTTCATTGGTTATAGGTATACTGACCAAACAGACTTGCAAACAATTTACTATTTTCACAATGCCTTTGCTGTCTTGTGTTCAAATAAAAAGGCTTTAAAAGGAATTAAACAACGATAAGAAAACAGTCCAGTCATGCAACCGACGCTGTATTTTTCCTTTCACTGCATTGTCCATTAAAACGAGAACATTTGTTATTTCAATTCAGGAAGTCAAACATTATTTCCTAATTAGAACATCAATGCTTAAATGCAGGTAGCACATTTGTTACCATTATGCAGTCTATATACAACCCACATTGGCTAATTAAACGAAAACAATTATATAATTATACTTTATAATTAAATATGTATAAAAATAAGCCAATCATTTGAAAGTTAAGTTGTACAAAAGCATTGAGATGAGGATGTATAATGAAAACATGTTCACGCGGTCATGAACCTCCGGTTCGATAATGTTAGTTAGTTATTGATGATAATAGCTAGCTAGTTAGATCATTGTACAATGACAATCAAATTTAACCACAGAGTTTAAAGTTGGAGGTACGATTCTAAATACCATACTGTTTGCAGACAAACAAAAGGTTTAATAACCTTAAATTAACTTAACCCTTAACGGTTAAATCATGAAGTTACTCTAGTTACGGCTTAAAAGTTAAACAACATTTAGACCTTGTTGCAACATAAGTACAAGTTTTTATTATAATTACTCACCTCTACCTTGATATTCAATGAGAAGGTAGCGCCTACTTTCCACGACCACGAGCTTTGAAATCAGGAGCCACAAAAGTTAAATAAATTCTCAAATCACTTTCAGCACAAAGTCTGTTTCTATATTTATTTTTAAATTGGCATATGAAGAAAACGAGTTTTCACTAATATGTGGAAGAAAATAGTAATAAAGCCGTTATGACTTTATTCTTAACACTGGTAACTCCTTTCAATCTAATCAAAAACCAATTAATGACAAAGATTTATAAGTTTTCAGTAACTGAAAATCAGTGGAAAATTCGAGAAACTGCTCTTTTCCATTTACGCTTAATGTTGACTCTTCGAAGGGATTGTGAATCCAATTATTATTATTATTATGCCATTTTCACAATAGAGCAACTTATTCAGAAGAGAAGAGAATTTAATTTTGCCAACTTGCATACTTTTTTATTGACTATCAAAAAGCATTTGATAGACTGTCAAGAAATAAACTATGGGAAATAATGTATGACAAAGGGTTTCCAGGACACATTGTCAAGTTGTGCAAAGCTTATATTTTAAATCAGAAATAATATTGATAAGGAGTTACAATGAGCGATAACACATTAGAAATTAATCAAGGGGTCAGACAAGGAATGCCCGCTTCTCCTGCACCCTCTTTATATATACGAGTATAGACGAGATCATTGTACAATGGCAATCAAATTTAACCACAGAGTTTTAAAGTTGGAGGTACGATTCTAAATACCATACTGTTTGCAGACGATCAGACAATCCTTAGCTCTTCAGAAGACAATTTACAAATAGCAGCATATAAATTAAACGAAATAGCAAATAAATTCAATATGACAATCTCTGAAAGTAAATCGAAAGTAATGCCATTCAACGGGAAAGACCATATGAGGTGTAAAATCAGGTATTAATAACAGTATAATACACAGGTGAACAATTTTAATTATTTAGGATGCAACGTATCATACTGCCAGAAGGAAGAGATTAATATTAAATTAAATAGATTTTACAGAATGTGTGGCACTATAAGACGGACACTGAAAAATAAAACTTTGAGGAGCACACAACTAAAATTTTACAAAATTATGGCAGTGCCTGTCTTAACATATGCAAGTGAAAATTAGACTCTGTACAAACCAATAGAGCATAGAAATGTTGGACGCCCATTTACTAGATAGGAGGAATTTATTAAATCCCACTTGAATGTAAAACAGGTCAAAAGGCCTAATTTCATGAAGCAGAAGAAGAAGGAGAAGTAGAAGAAGAAGAAGAGTTGATTTAAGGCTTATTCTATTGTTATATTATTATTATTATTATTATTATTATTATTATTATTATTATATTATTATTATTATTATTATTATTATTATTTTTACACTGAGCAACAAAAAAATAAACTTTTTTTGTCTCAGAAAGAAAGATATGTCATTCTGATAGTACTTTTTCTCCTGAATTCAAATATGATATCGGCTTTTTCTCCATCACGCTAGGTTTCCGAGAGATAGGAATTTATAATTTCAAACACTTTAATATTTTCTACATTCATAATACACAATATTCGAACATTCGGACTCACCTAGAAAGTAAGAAATTATGATTTTCTGCTATAGGCCTATTTCGCCTGTGGAGCATCCCTCTTGATGGTCCAACAATAATCGGCCAGCATATTAGAATTCCATTTGCCTTGATATCTCTTTTCCATAGCTGAAACCATTTGAGTTACCTCATTTGGCTTTATTTTACAATGGACAATGGACAAAGAAACGTTTTATTAAAATAAAATTATTTAAATCCATTAATTGAAATTTTAAATAAAAACCTGTGGCAAATGATGGAGAAATTCCGAATAACATATTTGAAAACGCAATAAAAAACTACATTAAGTACAACTATTGGTACTCATGAGACAAAAATTATGTTGACCAGTGTAATTAATCACGGAAATAGGATGGAGGGTTGGCGTTGCGGTACCTTGCGTCAAATTGAATACAATATTGTTTGTTAGTTTCTCTGGTCTTGCTACCTATCTTCGTCCTCCAGGATTGTACAAGGAACAGGCAAAGACCCATTCTGTGAAGGACTATGATGATGATGATGATGATGATGATGATGATGATGATGATGATGTTAGTTCTCAATAGGCCTATCTCCGATCCTGTTCTACTCTTTTCTACTGATTAATACAAATTCGAATTTGTTTAATCAATGCCACCAGTTTTTTTATTACGACATTTTTGGTTATCTCTCCTAGCACTGGGTACTTATAACCTACTTCTGAGATTGGGGCGCCTGGAAGGCGGAGGAACGTGTCCGGGATCATATGAAAGATGATGGTAATGATGCGCCAGGAGAGGCCTTAAGGGGGCGATGGGTTGAAATTTCTATTTTCTTTCTACATTTTTTGAGCTAGAGACTTGCTTTTCTGTACAAATATTCACTGTATGATTACATAATGATTTGTTTAAGTTTCATTCTTGTGAGACATTTATTTTATAAGTTATTAAATATCAATATTTTTTATAAAATTTGCATATAGCCTACTTGTAATTATAATTAAATTGGTTTTCGCACAATTTTTTAGTAAAATGTCTTATTTTTTTACAAGACCCCTAAAATACTTAGAAAAACATCATGCATTTACAATTCTTATAATGTGAGTACAAAGGGAGAAAAAAACAATGTTGACCTCATGCGTTCGTTGATTACAAAAAAAAATAATAATTGCATACATTTTATTTTTTATTACTTAAAATACTACTTCAATCACGAAACCCATGCACTATTTTGTTACCCATTCTTTTAGGACATGGCAGTAAAAATTTGAACCTTCTAGGACAAAATTTGTGAATTCCATTTCCATTTTGAATGTACAAAAATGCAGTGGAAATAAAAGTGTGGAAAAACATGTTTAAAAGTTTGCATGCAGGTAGTATTTAACTGGCGTAGCCTTTTAACTCTGACTAATTTAGGGCACTTAGAAGCGCCATAGGCCTCTGAAACTTTGCCAACATATACGTTAGAGTACAGGCTATTTTTTAGTACAAAAAACAAAAAAAGCCAATTTTGATCTCAAATGGTAATTTTTTCACCCATCACCCCCCTTAAACTAAACTTAATCTAATGATGCTATTTTCATGATGATAATGATGACCAGTTGGTGTTCAAGGACTGTTGGGTCTTAGAGTTTTCTGAAATTTATTTAACAGGTGAGGAAAAAATCCTACCCGAAAACATGTCCCGACCTGGGATCGAATCCGAGCCCACTGCTTCACAAGGCAGCACGGAGCTAACAAGGGGGGGATCAATTGAATAATCATTCATTTTGCAGAAATCCTAGGGTCAATTTATAAATATTCCTTTGATATTGTGTAGCAGTGTATAAATTTATAGTGGATCCATGGCTTTTAATTGCATACATAAAGTTTTATTTTTAAGGGAGGTGGAATCTGATGAGATACTAAAGGCCAACACGCACACACTACTGAGTAATACTAAGAAATTGGGACTGGAAGTAAATATCAATAAAAATAAATATATGGCCACACATAGAAATACATTATATAATGGAAATGGACAGCTAATGACAAATGAGGGAAATTTTGAAGAAGTGGCTGAATTCAAATATCTAGGAACAATAATCACAAATAAGAATGAGATGCACAAAGAAATTAAACATAGGCTCAATTCTGGGAATGCGTGCTATTATGCATTGCAGAGACTCTTGTCTCAACTCCTTTCAAAATACGTTAAACTGAAAATATATAAAACTATTATTCTACCAGTTATATTATATGGGTGCGAAACATGGACTCTTACTTTGAGGCAGGAAATGAGATTACGAGTATTTGAGAACAAAGTTCTTAGGACAATTTCTGAACCAAAGAGGGATGAACAGACAGGTGAATGGAGAAGACTAAATAACACTGAACTACATGGTCTTTATAGGAAGCCACATGTAATAAGAACAGTTAAGTTTCGTAGACTGCGATGGCCAGGACATGTGGCACGAATGAGGAATGAAAGACGTGCATGGAAGCTTCTTGTAGAAAAACTAGAGGGAAAACGTCCAGTTGGTAGACCAAAAATGAGGTGGGAGATTAATATTAACTATGATTTGAGGGAAGTAGATCATATAAGGGATGATTGGAAAATATTAGCTCAGGATAGGGATGTATGGAGAGTTTATGTCCACGCGGCCATAAACTTACGATTTCGATAGTGCCAGTGAGTGAGTGAGAATTTGAATTGGAATATATCTCTTAATTGATTGCATTAAGGTCCTGCTACCTTGAGACCACAGCGGTGTACTTTTGGAAATATAAATCTCATGGTCCTTCAAACACTCGCCTTAAAAAAAAGGGGGTCTTCTTCTTAAACTTAATTTGTAGGATTTTCATCCTGTTTATTTCCAAAATCACTCCTCGGAGGAAGACGTATTGGATGTGCATTCACTGTCTATCCATCTGTTGGTTGGTCTTCCTCTTGTTCTTCTCCCGTCCATTAAAAGTAAAGTATTCCCACTACAGGCCTCAAGAGGCCTTTGGGGTAGTGGGAAGTTAAGGCTCCCACTATTTCTAGACAATCGGCACTTGATGTCAGCCGGGTTGTCAGCCCTGCGTGACGACCGCCTTTACCCCAGAAAAAGCGTCTGGTACTCATTTCCGTTAGAGGCTGAGTCGACCCCAGGGCCATAGTGCCGCCAGAAGGTTTGGGCCAGTTTAAAAATCCTGACCCCACCGGGACTTGAACCCTCGACCTTCCGGCTTGTAGCGCAGTGCCTTAACCACTACGCTACGGCGTGCCCCCTTCTCCCGTCCATTGGTCTATCTTATTTAGCTCATTTTGCAAGCCAGTTTTCTTCCATTCTTTCTATATGACCCTTCCAATATTTTCGTCTATCTGTAATAAATTTGGTTATGTCTTGAATATGGCAGTTGTCCCTAATTTCTGTGTTGTGTATTTTATCAAATATTGTTTTCCCCTGAATAATTCTTAAGATTTTCATTTCACATGTGCTTATTATTTGTTTAGTTTTTGTTGTAGCAGCCCTAGTTTCTGCTGCATATACGATAACTGGTCGAACTATCGTTTTGTATATGCGGGTTTTGCTTTCTATTGACATATGTTTGTTGCGCCAAATTAAATATTTCATAGATCCTGATATTTGTGTTTTGTGCTGCTTTATCATCTTGTTTCTTTAATCCTCTTATTATAAATGTTAGTGTTTGTTATTAACACACCTAAATAATTAAATTCTGACGCTTGTTCTATAATTTTTCTTTCCACTTCTAATTTGCATCTTACTGGTTCTTTTGATATTGTTCAGCAAATTTTCTTACTTACTTACTCACTGGCACTATCGAACCCGTAGGTTCATGGCCGCGCGGACATAAGCTCTCCATACATCCCTATCCTGAGCTAATGCTTTCCAATCATTCCCTGTATAATCTACTTCCCTCAAATCATAGTTAATGTTATTCTCCCACTTCAATCTTGGTCTACCAACTGGGCGTTTTTCCTCTGGCTTTCCTACAATAAGCTTCTATGCAAGTTTTTCATTCCCCATACGTGCAACATGTCCTGCCCATCGCAGTCTACGAGACTTAACTGTTCTTATTATATCTGGCTTCCTATAAAGACCATGTAGTTCATTCTTATGTAGTCTTCTCCATTCACCTGTCTGTTCATCTCTCTTTGGTTCAAAAATTTTACTAAGTACTTTATTCTCAAAAACTTGTAATCTCCTTTCCTCCCTTAAAGTAAGAGTCCATGTTTCGCACCCATATAATATAACTGTTTTATATATTTTCAGTTTAACGTTTTTTGAAAGGAGTTGGGAAATCAAGAGTCTATGCAATGCATAATAGCACGCATTTCCAGAATTGAGCCTATGTTTAATTTCTCTGTGCATCTCATTCCTATTTGTGATTATTGTTCCTAGGTATTTGAATTCAGCCACTTCCTCAAAATTTCCCTCATTTGTCATTAGCTGTCCATTTCCATTATATAATGTATTTCTACGTGTGACCATATATTTAGTTTTATTGATATTTACTTCCAGTCCTAATTTCTTAGTGCTACTCAATAGTGTGTGCGTTTTTCTTATTCGTATTAATTTCTACATTGTATTTTCTGACATTTTGGGTACTTTTCAAAAATATTGGACAAGCCTGATCTATGCTTTCGTTTGATATCAATTCAATCTTTATGTAGATATAGTTTAGTGTATAGGCCTGTAACTGCAAAGAGACATGCAGCTATAAGTTAGCAGTTGTCAGCTGTACACACGATTCTGTTTGAATCTTGCGTGTAATTATACAGGTACACAAATTCTCATAGTCGGACGCGTCGGAGTGATTGCCCCATGCGGGCATCTTAACCACTGACAACATAATTGATAAAATAGACAAAGACTAAAGAATATGCATCACACGGAAATGGAAACCTCGCCGCATCGGGCTGAAGGGCTGTTTTACTACCTACGTCAACAGGTTTCCACAGCATAACAATTCCAACTCAATATATGAATCTTCTGAAGTATTGAGTGTAATTTTTTCCCATTCCACTAACGCATTTTAACCTCTCGCCTTGCAGGTACATTTACGTGCCACATTCCACCCGGGTCTTGAATAACACTACCTTTCGAGAGAGGGATTTTAACTATAATAATAATAATAATAATAATAATAATAATAATAATAATAATAATAATAATAATAATAATAGCTTTATTTAACTATGGATCATACATACTCAGACCAACGAATCTGTGCCCCTAGAGAGCTGATATCGTTCTTAGAAAAGCACACGTCTATACTCATATCATTTCACAGCCCTTCCCTCCAACTACGACGAACAGCAGCGACGGTAACATCGAGTAGGTATGTTGCCAAACTTCCCCCAGTGTCATGGCTCTTAAATATTGAATAATGCAAGGTTGGAGTTGAGTTGACAACACTGGAGTGCAAGTGCAAATAATAATAATAATAATAATAATAATAATAATAATAATAATAATAATTCTTTATTTTAGCTGGCAGAGTTAAGGCCATAAGGCATTCTCTTCCACTCAACCAGCGAATAGTAGAATTATACAAAAATTACATACATATTATAATTTTTAAGATATAATTAAAATACAGACTAAACAAAATGCAATGACGATGTGATCTAATACTAGCTAATACTAACAAAAATATAGAATATAATAAAATTTAAAATTATATAAAATAAAGCAAGTAGCTTCCTAGATGATTATTAATGGAATACTCTATATAGTTGTTATGCGGTTAATGTTTTCAATGTGTCGAACTTAAGATATGACCTGCAAGAAGGTTCAAAATTGTGGGTGGTGGGAGCGGAGAGATATAGAAAAGAGAGAGGTAGGAATGCAGAGAGGGAAATTATTTACCGAGGCAGAAAAGGAAGTAGGCTTTAGTTCGCATATCTTACGGGGGCACAGATCCGTTTGACAGACAATACATACTTTTTTTGACAACACAAGGACATGGAAGGCCTCCCCAAATGAGGGATCCGCTCAATACCAGGGCCTCCTCTGAGACAACACAATATTAAAACGAAACATATCATTCACACTCACACCACACACACACATTCATAATAATATGGCGAATAGTATGATGATTACGATGGCCAGATAATGATTATGATGATCAGATCAGAAATAGGAGTGAAACCCTACAGATCAAGTATGCCTTCGTCTTCTTCTTCGTCACGGTTTAGGCTTATATACTAGCCTGTTCCGCCTCCAAATTCCTGCTGTTTCCATCTTTTCTTTGGTCTTCCCAAGCTGCTTCTTCCTCGTGGTGAATAGTTGTATGCTGCTTTTGGTATTCTATTCTCAATCATCCTTGCTAAGAGTTCTTTCCAGTATGTTCTGTATTTCACTATTGTTGTGTTTAATTCCTCTACTTTTAGTTGTTTAATTTCTGTGTTAGTTACGTCCCGTAGACTGCGATGGGCAGGGCATATGGCACGATGGGGAGTGAAAGACATGCATGGAAGCTTATTGTAGAAAAAACAGAGGGAAAACGCCCAGTTGGTAAACCAAGAATGAGGTGGGAGAATAACATTAACTATGATTTAAGGGAAGTAGATTATACAGAGAATGATTTGGAAACATTAGCTCAGGATAGGGATGTATGGAGAGCTTATGTTCGCGCGGCCATGAACCTATGGGTTCGATAGTGCCAGTGAGTTAGAGTTAGTTAGTTAGTTGTGTTTTTTGTCTGTTCTTTGATATCCTGCTTTGGTCTGATGAATCTCATTTCAGCAACTTTTTCCTTTATTCTACTTTTGAAAAAGCAGACCTAATAAAAATCTGGCTGAATAATAATAATAATAATAATATTAATAATAAGATTAATAATAATAATAATATTAATAATAATATTAATAATATTAATAATAATATTAATAATATTAATGATAATAATATTAAAAAATAATATTAATGATAATAATATTAAAAAATAATATTATTAATAATAATAATATTAATAATAATAATAATAATAATAATAATAATAATAATAATAATAATATTAATAATAACAATAATAATAATAATAATACTTTATTTATTCTGGCAGAGTTAAGGCCATAAGGCCATCTCTTCCACTCAACCAGCACAAATACAAATAAATATTCGACAAATATAGATATACACTATACTAATTATAAACAGTTAAAGATACATTAAATGTAGCAATGTAAATTTCATGTACAAACAACATTTTATACGATAATAACAATAATAATACTTACGATAATAATAATAATAATAATATAATAATGATAATAATAATATGATAATGATGATAATAATAATAATAGTATGAATATGATAAATTGTACGAGAAACACCAATTAATATATATGTTGGAGAGAAGAATATAAAAAAGTTCTGTTTTCCGAATGAATCGTTAATTTGTTAATAAAGGCATGTTGATGCATACAAATATCATCTGATCGATTCTTTATTTCGTTTCGTTCAAATGAACGATTCCTCTTCGCTCGGATTTCAAGAGCTAGACTGAATAAGGTTGGAACTCAAAACCATAAAAGAATGTGAGGCTATAATAAACG
>JASPKZ010002424.1:17500-45853 GCA_030220185.1 Diploptera punctata
AACAATTTTAGGCAATCTTTGCTCTGGCATTCTTTTGACATGGCCATACCACTGTAATATTTTCTTTTCTATAATGTTTATGATGTCCGGCCCCTCTTGTACACCCATAATTTCCCTTATTTCTTTATTTCGTATTCTATCCATTCTAGGTTTTCCAGCTGATCTTCTTAAAACATCCATTTCTGTACTTAAAATTCTTTTCATTTCCCTGGTAGGAATTTACCAGACTTCAGCACCACATGTTAAAATGCTCTGAATTATGGGTTGATATATTTGTAATTTTCTATTTTTTTTAAATAAAAATGTATTTTTGACAAGATGGATAGACCAATTAAACGGCAATCGACTGATAATATAGAAAAACAGGCACTATTATTATCGCCTCACTATGATGGTTGTCCAGCGGTTCGCTTTGTTTTCCCGCAGCTGTTACATATAATTTAATACAAAGATGCCGACTACCGCCACTATAATAATTACGCATGTCAACCATTGTCGCGCGGCACCCGCTTTTATATAAACTAACAACCATCCTAGTGAGGCGATAATATACGAAACGAAAAGACTCCCGACGATTCCGGAGAATATTGGTGGGGAGCTACGCCGGGATTTCTCAGGTTTAATCTCGGGGTTCTCCCGTTTCCCCACCAACATTCTCCTCTCTTCTACCCTTCCCATCATGTAAATTAGTCACCATTCATACATTTCATACTACCTCTCACCTCATCTCATGTTTTGTCTTGGTTCGACATACAAACAATTGAATATAATGAGAAGTTAAGACTTCTTACTGTCTTTTGTTTTGGTTTCACATAGAAACAATTGAATAATATATACTATATCAGTTGCAATCTTATATTTTAGTGCATTAAAATCCTTGTCATACTGATGAAATATAGAAGAACTTTTAAAAAACTGCGAATAATGACGAAAGGAAAATGAAGATAATAAAAAATCCGTCATGTCATTTTCTTCTTCTTCTTCTTCTTCTTCTTCGGCTTTCCCCCACTTATCTCTATCATTCCAATCTCCCTCTTCCAAATTCCTATCATCCATTATAGTTCTGACGTAGGTTTTCCATTTCCATCTTGGTCTGCCACGTTTATTTCTTCCAGGGATGACCATTGGTATATATTTTTTGGCCAGCTTTCATTTTCCATTCTTTGTACATGGCCATACCATTTAAGCGTTTGATTTTCAATCCTCGTAACAACAGATGTGGTGATATTCATTTCTCTCCAAAGGAATTCATTTCTTATTTTATCCTGTCTTATTTTTTGGAGGCTTATTCTAAAATAATCAAATTCAACTGTTCTAATTTTATTCTTTTTGTAATTACGTCAAAGACCAAGTTTCACTTCCACATGACAAAATATTCTGTATTATGCTCTTATAAATTTTCATTTTAGTTTTTTTGTAATATTTTTATTCCAAATTATTCCATGTAATGTCTTTGTTGCATTTTTTGCCATTGCAATTTTAGTCTGTACATCTCCATGTCATTTTCGGTGTCTATTTTAAGAAAGTAGGCGGATAAAGATTAGAATTTTTTCCGAAGATATTTTTATGAGAAAGATCTCAGTACTTAGATTACTTCGGAATTGAATAAAGGAAAGATGAAGAAAACAAGATCCGCACTGAGGGACATTAAAAACGGAACATAAGACATAATCCACATGACCCCACATGACATACACTTGAGGTAATAAAAACGTCAGAGTAGCGACACCTGCACGTAAAAGTACGCAGGAAATGTTAGGATAACACGATAGAACAGTGTTAGCCTAACTCATGCCTCGATAGCTGCCATTCATGAAACACACTTTATGTCTTGACGTCTCCTCGAATTAGCCTGTTTTATCGAATTCCAAACCAATGAAGCTATTTAGGTTGTTTTCATGAAAAAAAAATTTAAAAAAAATACAGATCCTCACCGATCATATCTAGTAGACACAGGAAATTGCCATAAAAATAGTAGGCCTATATACTTACTCACTGGCACTATCGATCCCGTAGGTTCATGGCCGCGCGGACATAAGCTCTCCGTACATCCCTATCCTGAGCTAATGTTTTCCTATATTTCCTGTATAATTCACTTCCCTCAAATCATAGTTAATGTTATTCTTCCACCTCATTCTTGGTCTACCAACTGGACGTTTTCCCTCTGGTTTTCCTACAAGAAGCTTCCATGCACGTCTTTCATTCGCCATTCGTGCCACATGTCCTGCCCATCGCAGTCTATGAGACTTAATTGTTCTTATTATATTTTGGCTTCCTATAAAAGACCATGTACGGGGTGAATCATAAATATGGCTATACGTTTGATCGCGTTGTGTGATGAAAATATTACCATTACAGGAAATATGAAATTACCGCTGGAAAGGCAATTATTCAAATTACAACAATGGAATAAAACAAAACAGTATAGAACTTACGTCATTAGTCAAAAGGACATTGAATATGCAACAGCAAATTACAATTGCTGCATGGGAAATAACTTATGCTAGTGATCGTGAGGCCGCAAGACGTGAGTTTAACGTAGCATTGCAGCCGTCAACTGTGGGGAAGTGGAGAAAACGACTGCTGGAAAAGGGAAGGATGCAGGAAATCAAAACTCCTGGAAGGCCTCGCATTAGCACGGATGCAGAAACAACGAAGAGAATTGTGGAGGCGTTCGACGCTAGCCCACAAAAATCAACCCGTCAAGCTGCACGTGAGCAGTGATTTGTTTTGTTCTATTGTTGTAATTTGAAGGATTCCCTTTCCAATGATAACATATTTCCTTTAATAATAATATTTTCGTCATATTTCTGAATCACTCGGTAGTTCATTGTTATATAAGTCTTCTCCATTCACCTGTCAAGAAAAACTTACGAACTTCAAAATTCCCGCGGATTAGGAGCTGATCCGGAAGTTTATCGGTCCACCAACAGAGGGAGGAAGAAACAGTTCTTCTGATCGACATAACATCGGTCGACGAGAAATTACTGAAGATGAAGCTGCCAAGGCCTTGAACCGGTCTAGTTAGAAGACTGGATATGAGGTATGAAACATTTGATTTTAATCTTAATCTGCAGTGTTTCTAAGAGTTACAATAATATGAGACACACTGTAGTTGGAGTACTTAATATCATTATGGTTTATGAATGAGAGCTGTGAAGTACAAACAAGACAGTTATGAATTGCCTGCAGAGGGAGGGAAGGCTTATCAGACGCTAGGCAATAAAGTGGCTGGCACATGTAACATCTGACTGCTCCGATAATGCCGCACAATGCAACGAGGACGTCCCCCCGGCGAGTTTCCTGCCATATTATATCATCTGCAGGAAACTTTGTGGAACAATATTCCGACTTAAACTTGCGCCAGATTAAAGGAACTCTGCAATAGCATCACTTGCTTCAGTTCTCGGCGAGAGTATGGCCTCACGCCCTCAAGGCTTTACACAACATTTCAGGTAGAGCAACAACAACCATAATAATAATAATAATAATAATAATAATAATAATAATAATAATAATAATAATAATAATAATAAAAATAATAATAAAAATAATAATAAAAATAATAATAAAAAATAACAAAATAACAAAAAAATAATAATAAAAAATAATAAAAATAATAATAAAAATAATAAAAGAATAATAAAAATAATAAAAATAATAATAAAAATAAATAAAAAATAATAATAAAAATAATAAAAATAATAATAAAAATAATAAAAAAATAATAAAAATAATAAAAATAATAATAAAAATAATAAAAATAATAATAAAAATAATAAAAATAATAAAAATAATAAAAATAATAAAAATAATAAAAATAATAATAAAAATAATAATATAAAAATAATAATAAAAATAATAATAAAAATAATAATAAAAATAATAATAAAAATAATAATAAAAATAATAATAAAAATAATAATAAAAATAATAATAATATAGATAGATAGATAGATAGATAGATAGATAGATAGATAGATAGATAGATAGATAGATAGATAGATAGATAGATAGATAGATAGATAGATAGATAGATAGATAGATAGATAGATAGATAGATAGATAGATAGATAGATAGATAGATAGATAGATAGATAGATAGATAGATAGATAGATAGATAGATAGATAGATAGATAGATAGATAGATAGACAGATAGACAGACAGACAGACAGACAGACAGACAGACAGACAGATAGATAGATAGATAGATAGATAGATAGATAGATAGATAGATAGATAGATAGATAGATAGATAGATAGATAGATAGATAGATCATCGGTTGATTAATGTCTTTGATATCGTCCGATCCCTAATAGGCAATTTTGTCGGTCCATCCAATCTCCTTGTTGTAGATGTTTCTCCTTCATATATAAACATATTCCCTGACTCCAGGAGGTTTTAGGTCTTCCTCTGCTTCTTCTTCCCTTAGGTTTCCATTCCAAAACAGATTTTGGTAGTCGATCCTCTTCCATTCGCTGGACATGTCCGTACTATCTTAATTGCTGAGTTTTAATATAATCTAAAATAGTGTCTTCAATCTTCATTTTCTCCCTTATAACTGAGTTCTTAATTTTTATCTCTTCTTGAAATTCTTGCGGTCCTTCGTACAAAACTCATTTCCGTTGTCAAAAGGTACTTATTTGTTTTTGTTGTTAATGACCAAAGTTCTGCTCCATAAGTAATGATGCTTTTAACAATTGTATGATATATATTCATTTTATTTTTATCCCACAATATTCCATTGAGGCAAGCAACTGCAAATTTTCCTTTATTATATCTATTTATTTCCTCTTCATAACTCCCATTTTTATTTATTTTTATTCCTAAATATGTGATCTCACTACAAGATTTTATTAATTCTCCTGTCTCCAAAATTAAATTTTGTTCTGGTTCACCAATTAATAAATATTTTGTTTTGTTCATGTTCAAATTTAATTCCCATTTTTCATATTCTTCTATTAATTTTCTAGTTATATATTCTAAATCTTCATAGTCTTGTGCAATTAACAATTGATCATCTGCAAAATGTAAGTTGTATAAAGTTTTGTTGTTTGAAACAGGAAGTCCCATGCTTGAACATTTTATCCCTCCAATTATTTAATATTTGATGTACATATATTTTAAACAGAGTCGGGGGACAGACAACAAACCTTGACGACGACCTTTATTTATCGTAAAACCATGTGACAATTTACTGCCAATTTTAATTTTAGACATGCAATTGTCATATAAATTTTGTATAGCTTTAATTATTATAGTCTTAATTCCCATACGCCTTAAAGCAATCCATATTTTCTCTATAGGGACATAATAATAATAATAATAATAATAATAATAATAATAATAATAATAATAATAATAATACTATTTTTTATTCCGGCTTTTACAATGAATATACATTTTTCCGGTACCCATGTTCACAGTTAACTACACATTTGTTTCAACACATTTTTCCATTCCTGTCTGTTCATCCATATATCTTCTTCTAATAATAATTAATAATAATAATCATAATAATTAACTCAATGACACTATCGAACCCGTAGCTTAATGGCCGTGCGGACATAAGCTCTCCATACATCCCTATCCTGTGATGTTTTCCAGTCATCACGTGTATATTCTACTTTCCTCAAATCATGAATAATGTTATTCTCCTACCTCATTCTTGGTATACTAACTGGGCGTTGCGTTTCTCTCTGGGTTTCCTACAAGAAGCTTCCATGCACATCTTTCATCCCTCATACGTGTCACATGTCCTGTCCATCGCAGTCTATGAGACTTAACTGTTCTTATTGTAATTAGCTTCCTATACGTATCAAGTCGCTCATTATTTTGAAGTTTTCTCCATTCATCTCTCTGTTCATTTCTTTTTTGTCCCAAAAATTGTCTTAAGAACTTTATTCTCAAATACTCGTAATCTTTCCTCCCATAAAGTAAGAGTCCATGTTTCGCATCCATATACGAGTAATATAACTGGAACAATAACATATTTATATATTTCAGTTTAACGTTTTTTAATAATAATAATAATAATAATAATAATAATAATAATAATAAATAAAGGTAAACATAAATAACAGAAAACTTTCCACAAAGAAAATAAAGGAGGAGAAATTAAATGCAAATCAGTTAACTATAACTTAATAATAATAATAATAATAATAATAATAATAATAATAATAATAATAATAATAATAATAATAATAATAATAATAATAAATAATAATAAAATGTTTTTAAATTTCGGAATTTACTCACAATACAGTGGTTTTCCGTTACCCACAAGAAATTCGTCTTATCGAATTATAGCAAACTTAACCTGGGTTCAGTTCGCCCAGCTGATAGCACCCAGTGAGGGTCCCAGTCTAGAGTTACAGAGATTGGTGCCTTGCAGGTCGGCGTTGGATCGTCAAAGACTAGAGGAATAAGGGTCAATTCCCCATTAAACACAAAAAAATATACAATGCTTAAAACCCCATTGTGCCATTCTCCCACCT
This sequence comes from Diploptera punctata, assembly GCA_030220185.1. Lineage (NCBI taxonomy): Eukaryota > Metazoa > Arthropoda > Insecta > Blattodea > Blaberidae > Diploptera > Diploptera punctata. The sequence continues at coordinate 24,004 of JASPKZ010002424.1, forward strand.
CATTAATGGTCTAACAACTGAGCATTTTTCCTCTGGTTTTCCTACAAGAAACTTCTATGCCTCTCTTTCATTTCCCATTCGTTCCACATGTCCTGCCCATCGCAGTCTACAAGACTTAACTCTTCTTTTTATATCTGGCTTCCTATGAAGATCATGTAGCTCACTGTTATATAGTCTTCTCCATTCGCCTGTCTATTCATCTCTCTTTGGTCCAAAAATGTTTCTAAGAATCTTCTTCTTCTTCTTCGGCTTTCCCCCACTTATAGGTTTTACCGTCTTCAGTTTACATTTATCTCTATCATTCCAATCTCCCTCTTCCAAATCCGATCATCCATTATAGTTCTGACGTAGGTTTTCCATTTCCATCTTGGTCTGCCACGTTTATTTCTTCCAGGGGGTGACCATTGGTATATATATTTTGGCCATCTGTCATTTTCCATTCTTTGTACATGGCCATACCATTAAAGTGTTTGATTTTCAATCCTCTTAACAACAGATGTGCTGATATTCATTTCTCTCCAAAGGAATTCATTTCTTATTTTATCCTGTCTTGTTTTTTGGAGGCTTTTTCTAAAATAATCAAATTCAACTGTTCTAATTTTGTTCTTTTGTAATTCCGTCAAAGACCAAGTTTCACTTCCATATGACAAAATATGCTGTATTATGCTCTTATAAATTTTCATTTTAGTTTCTAAGAATCTTATTATCAAATACTCGTAATCCTTCTCCTCCCTTAAAGTAAGAATTCATGTTCACATCCATATAATATAACTAGGAGAAACAGTTTTGCATATATTCAGTTTAATGTTTTTTTAGGTATATTGGGACCATAAGTCCGTTAATAGCATGCATTTACAGCATTAAGCCTATGTTTAATTTATTTTTTGATCTCATTCCTATTTTTCATTATTGTTCCTGGGTATTTGAATTCAGCCACTTCTTCAGATTTTCCCTAATTTGTCATTAGCTGTCCATTTCCATTATATAATGTATTTTTATGTGTGACCATATATTTAGTTTTATAGCAGAGTTCATCCTAAGTAAATATCAATAAACTAGCTAATACCCGGTGTGCGCTGCTACTCCTGAATATATGTTAATGTGTTTTTACCACCAGCCTTGAGCTGCTATGCTTGCCCGGGAATCAGCTTATCCCGATCTTCTTGGCTTCAATGAAAGACAAAAATGGTTATTGTGAGTTATCCGTAAAAGATAAACATATGCTGTCGCGGACTTTTTTGTAGAGTTTTTTTGTTTTAGATATTCAATCCCGTGTATAATACTTTGGTGTATTTGTTATGGTTTAGGCAGCGTAAGCCATTTAAGCGTCAAAATAGGAACTTTATTTTCACGTTTTTCACAACAAAGGGTGATTTTTAGGGGTAAAGGGGTTGAGTATCACAACTCTCTTATAGCCTTTGTTCATTCCGGGAATCTCCTGAACATTTTGCAAAAAACCCCATCAAAATCGTATCAAGGGTATGGCCGCGCATAGAATACGAACAAACAAATCAACAAACAAAGAAACAAACATTAATTTTTATATATTAGATAACATATCCTAAAATACTTCATAAAGGTTTGCATATTTTACTTTCAAAAAATACCTCATAAACATCCAAGCCAAAATTTTAGCTAAGTCAGACTCGTATTTTAAAAATTGCTTTGATGTTTTATGGTACAGTACATAAATGTAGTTTAATAAAATAACAGTTAATTGTGAATATAATTTATTTAACAGTTGATTAAAGAACGTTTCATTAGAAAACAATACACGCTCCATGATTGTAAATGCGAAAGTTATGTAAGGATGAATTATTTATAGAATATATTATAGCGGATGATAGATTATTTGGAATAATATTACTGCAACAACACAAATCTTCAGCTAATACTTCGAATTAAACGGTATATTATTGATATTTCTTCTGTCATAATGCTTGATTGATTATAATTTCTTTGCTATAACAGTTTCAAGTTATATGGCAACATAAATATGCATTTCACATACCTTGCAGCGCGCGCAACTTTTATTTTTATACCTACAATCTTGATGAAGAACGTTTATTTCTCATTTCACAATCGAAAGATTATCTTAACGCTCTCTGAATAACATACATTCATAACTTTCATTATCTTTATCAAGGATCGTGAAAATGTAGTTTACTTACCTAATTATCTAAGTTTTTAACGAATTCCGAAAGAATAAAGATATTAAACTTGTAGGCAACTCACGGAATTATTTTTAATTTTTTTACAAATCTTCATCGATCCTGTTTATCATACACCGAAAATTATCATAAGTAATGCCACGAGTGATTTCCAAATTATCGATAAATTCACGACTCGACGAAGTGAGGAGTGAATTTATCATAAGTAATGCTACGAGTGATTTCCAAATTATCGATAAATTCACGACTCACGAAGTGAGGAGTTCATTTATTTAGAGAATTTGGAAATCAAGAGTGGCATTTGTTAGAACTATTTAACGAATAAAATTAAGCTGTTTACTCATAAATCATTGTATAACTATAGTTATTTTAAAATATTTATACATATAAACGGCGATGTTTGAAAACAAATCAGAAATGTGAGGTTATGTTCATTCACTGCTGCTTGATCATATTATTTATTGCCAAACAAGATCGCAATATTGTAAGAGTGCATCCAAGTGGAGAAATAATAAAACACATCAAACTATATATCATAATCAACATTACGGGTTATTCATTTATTTTTTTAGTAAACAACTCAGTAAAATCAAGGAATCATTTCATTATTTGCTATAGGCCTATTCATTGTATTTGTTGGAGAAAAATAATGCTTTGACCTGTTCAGAACATTAAAAAGGAGGAGCTTTCTTTATCACAAAACCAAGAGTTGATAAGAGAAATCGATAAAGAGCGAGGTGAAACACGACTGTCATTGGTTGTAAAACAACATTCATTGAAACGTGATTAGACATTGACTAGCATTGTGGTATGAGTTAAATAGTCATAAGTAATGCCACGAATGATTTCCAAATTTATCTAGTGAATTTGGAAATCAAGAGTGGCATTTGTTAGGACTATTTAACGAATAAAATTAAGCTGTTTACTCACAAATCATTATTTAAATATAGTTATTTTAAAATAGTTAGCCTATATAGCCTATTTAATGTAAACGGCGATGTTTGTAAACAAATGAGAAACGCCTGTTATGCTTCATTTGTTCATCACGGCAACCAGATCATATTATTTATTGCCAAAGAATCGCAATATTGTAAGAATGGAGAAAAATTGAAACACATCAAACTGTTTATAACCTACATATTAATTAATTTCTGATGTTCTATGATGTAAATATATTTTTCTGGAACGTAAATTCCTGGGAAATAACACGTTTAAGCAAGTGCAAACAGTGGTTTCTCTTTTATTGTGGTATAATCAATTAATACGAATGTTTTTCTATTATATTACTGCAAGCGATATCTGTTTACATTCGTGAACTATATATACAATCTCGTAGCCGTATTTCTTTGGGAATCAATCACTGCAAAATAATGATCTGGCCTAATTAGAATGTTAAAAAGAAGGAGCTTGATTTTAAAGTGATAATATTAAACTCTAAAATCGAGATGAAAAACGATTGTGATTGGTTGTAAATCAAAATTCTTAGATATGTGACTGGTCATTGACTACCATTTGGGGCATCAGTTAAATAGTCAACAGTAACAAGAGGTTGTGTTTTTCTGAAAAATCACGAGCGACAAAGTCTAATGAAAAACTCAACCTTGCGTTGGATTTGGAGTGACTATTTAGCGAATAATACATCAGAAGCTAAAATAATTATAATGTTTAACATTTACTAAATGTGATGTTGTGTATTCCGATCTTACTTCCGGCGATTTCTAAACCGACTGTATAGTTATAAATAGGATATCTCTATTGTTAAATCTCTTTGGGCTTGGGAAAAATCAATAACAGATTATTGTAGCCTATGAAAAGAAAAACTATTAACAATAATGCAGATTCATTATACAGCATTTAATAATTTTTTAGAGCAAGAGAACTAACTTTTTTGGTAATTTTTGAATGAAGTTGTTTTCTTTTTGTTGTACATTTCGATCGTACTTCCCTCAAATCATAGTTAATGTTATTCTCCCACCACATTCTTGGTCTACCAACTGGGCGTTTTCACTCTGGTTTTCCTACAAGAAGCTTCCATGCACCTCTTTGATTCCCCATACGTGCCACATGTCCTGCTCATCGCAGTCTACGAGACTTAACTGTTCTTACTACATCTGGCTTCTTATAAAGACCATGTAGTTCATTGTTATGTAGTTTTCTCAATTCACCTGTCTGTTCATCTCTCTTTGATCCAAAAATTTTCCTAAGTTCTTTATACTCAAATACTCGTAATCTCCTTTCCTCCCTTAAAGCAAGAGTCCATGTTTCGCCATCCATCTAATATAACTGGTAGAATAATAGTTTTATATATTTTCCGTTTGGGGGCGCGCCGTAGCGTAGTGGTTAAGGCACTGCGCTACAAGCCGGATCGAGGGTTCGAGTCCCGATGGGGTCAGGACTTTTAAACTGGCCCAAAACCTCTGGCGGCACGATGCCCTGGGGTCGACTCAGCCTCTAACGGAAATAAGTACCAGACGCTTGTTTTGGGGGTAAAGATAGCCATCACGCAGGGCTGACAACCCGGCTGACATCAAGTGCCGATTGTCCAGAAAAAGTGGGAGCCTTAACCTCACACTACCCCAAGGGCCTCTCGAGGCCTGTCGTGGGATCACTTCACTTTACTATATATTTCCCGTTTATCGTTTTTTGAAAGGAGTTGGGACATCAAAAGTTTCTTACTTAATACAGGCTTTCCACTTTACAGCAGTTTGCCCTTGATTCCTGCTTTCCAGAGATTCCTATCTTCCCATTGTCCATCTTCCATACCCCTCTTCATCATGGCATCATATATTCCCTCATACCATGTTCTTCTACTTCTTCCCCTTCTCCTTCTGCCTGGTACCATCCAATCCAACACCTGTTTAGGTCACTGGTCTTCGGCATCCGTTGTACATGTCCATACCATTGTAGAGCTCTCTTTGTTATCCTATCGATAACAGTTTCCTGTGCATCCATTTCTTGTCTGATATATGTATTTCGAATATGTTGTAGCCTGAATATTCTGATATTCTACCTTTTGTATTAGTACCCAAAAGTTTCTGTGATGCATAATAGCACGCATTTCCAGAGTTCAGCCTATGTTTAATTTCTTTGTGCATCTCATTCCTATTGTGATTATTGTTCCTAGGTATTTGAATTCAGCGACTTCCTCAAAATTTCCTTCGTTTGTCATTAGCTTTCCATCTCGATTATATAATGTACGGTATTTTTACGTGTGACCATATATTTAGGTTTATTGATGGCCTATTTACTTCCAGTCAGTAAATGATATTATTAGAACTTTCAGGAGAACCTGCATCGAACTGGAACATCTTTATGTAAAACTGTAGACTTTCACTGCAGGTATTTTGATTCATGTATTTATGTCTTTCGGGCTAAATGGCCGTGGTCTGGTTTTATTAACAGTGGACGTTTCGTCTACTACTGCGGTAGACATCCTCAGGAGATTCTGCGTGTTTTTGACCTCTTAACTCTTCAAATGTCCGCTGCAGACTGACTGTGTGTTGGAAATCGTGTCCTTATTTATAGGAGTGTCCACCGCTGTGGTCTCGAGGTAGCGTGCTGCCTTGTCACGCAGCGGACCCGGGTTCGATCCCCGGTCGGGGCAGTTTTTCTGGGTGAGGTTTTTATCGGGGTTTTTCCTCACCTGTAAGACAAATGTCAGGAAAACTTTAAGGCCCAAACGGTCCCCGAAATCATATGGCCATCATCCTTATCATTATCATCCTTACCATTATCATTATCATCATCATCCTTCACCGGTGTGGAAAGCAACGGGAAGCTACCACACCTACACAATTCCTTAGTAAAGTTGCAAGCATAGCATGAAAATGCTATGATTGCAGTGAAGAACCTGCCTTCGGGCAGAATTACTATGGATGGATTTATAGGAGTATTGTGTGGTGATGTTTTCTACACGGTCCGTTACTTTGGAGCTATTTTTCTGATTGGTTGTGACTGGCCAATCTGCAGCCGACATTTGAAGAGTTAAGAGGTCAAAGAACATGCAGAATCTCCTGAGGATTTCTACCGCAGTAGTAGACGAAACGTCGAGTGTTAATAAAACCAGACCACGGCCATCTTTATTTATTCACAGCCTCGAGCGAAAATATAACCACCCTTTGTAACCGCAGTCAATCTGCTAATATTTAACCAATCCATAAAACTTGTTTGTGGGGAACGAAACTTTCAACAGAGCAAATAACTTAATAAATGGGGCATTAACCTATACCTCTAATCAGCTTATTAAAACACAAAAAAAGTTTTATATCCAAATATAATCATCACCATGACGATAGACAATTTAATCAAATGCATTATCCTATGAATGCATATAATTATGACGCTATTTTACGCAATTTGGAGCAATAAAATTAGGGACATACATTCAGAAAATGGCTTGACAATCGGAAACAATACAGACATAATTTATTATAATTTTATTTATGACTCGTTTTAATAAACGGTCATTATAGCAAATTAAATTGTAAAACCACAAACAATAGGCTTATTTTTATTATCTACATTAATCAACACAATTATCATAAGTAATGCCACGAGTAATTTCCAAATTATCGATAAATTCCCGACTCACGAAGTGAGGAGTGAATTTATCTAGAGAATTTGGACATCAAGAGTGGCATTTGTTAGACTATGTAACGAATAAAATTAAGCTGTTTACTCACAAATCATTATTTAACTATAGTTATTTTAAAATATTTATATATTTAATGTAAACGGCGATGTTTGAAAATAAATGAGAAACGATAGGTACGCTTCATCTGCTTCTTTTGATTATCACTGCAACCAGATCATACTATTTATTGCCAAAGGCAGGGATTAGTGGCCAAAGGAACGCAATATTGTAAGAATGCTCTCTAGTGGAGAAAAAATTAAACACATCAAACTGTATATTAATTCATTTCTGATGTCGTATGATGTAAATATGACAATTATATTTTTCTGGATTGTTACCTGGGAAAAAATACATTTAAGAAAGTGCAAACTGTGGTTTCTTTTTTTGGTGGTATAATAAATTGCTACAAATGTTTTTATATTAACTCCCGCATGCGGCATGTGTTGACATTCATGCACTATATATACAATCTGGTAGCCGTATTTCTCACGGGCTCAGCCACTGCAAAATAATGGTCAGACCTATTCAGAATATTAAAAAGGAGGAGCCTTCTTTAATATGGTAATCATAACACTGATAAATATTTCGTGAAACACGACTCTGATTGGTTGTAAAACAGAAATCATTGAAACGTGATTGGCCATTGAGACCCATTTGGGGCATGAGTTAAATAGTCAAGTTAAATGCTTTAAACTTCAGTGCTTAACAAGAAAAAATAGTACATTACGATGTGAGGTTGGGAAGCGGTTTTTACAGAAGCGAGGAAATGTTTAAAAACCCAGCGATAGCGAGGTTTTTAATTTCCGAGATTCTGTAAAACACTTCATAAACATGCGTTGTACATTATTTATTGCGCGATGGTGTTTTCAAAATAATAAATAATAGTAAAATAATAACATCTTTGTTGGAAATATTCGCGAACATTATAAACAACTGACTAACGTTAACAGTGTGGGCAATGTTTATTGGTTGAAACAACAGGAGGCCGTGAGACCAATTTAGTGATAACATGGCGGCAAGTACGTATTTATTGTTTTATATTGTTTCAAATAAAGTTCAGTTCATTTAAAATGCAGTGATTTGTTTCGTATAATGTATATTAACACTACCTTTTGTATATTTTTGTACATACATTGTACGAAGTATACATAGAGGGCAGTGGTTTTACTTCACATACGTGGTTTGCAATATGTAATATTAAAGTATAGTTATTTTATTACTGTATATTTATTTAGGTTGGCAACCCCAGCAGATTGAGGTTTTAAGCGGTTTATTCAGTTCTTGAACGACAACATTAATAAAATTCATGATAAAGTTCCGTTGAGGTATTATTCAAAATTAAAATATAAAATTATGAAATATTTACCTAAAAGGTCCGTCTCCTCAACTTAAAGATTGCACTAAGCAACAAAAAAGAAACTTTTTTTTTTTGTTTCAGAAAGAAAAATATGTGATTCTGATAGTATTTTTTCTCCTCAATTGAAATATGATATCGGTTTTTCTCCATCACGCAAGGTTTCCGAGAGATTCCATCCTTTTAGCCGGGAACCAAGCATTTCAGACTGGTTTTTAGATAAATTTAAATCTCGTACGAGATCGTTAAGATCTTTTTGAGTCAATAAATGAGGCTCAGATGAACAGCTTTGTTCAAAAGTTGTATCACCAAAATCTGTTTCTTCTTCTTCCTTACTTCCATCAGAATCTGAGCTCTCTTCATCTAATGTCACATGTTCTGGAGGCTTTGGTATGGGCAATTCTTCGCAGTATGGAACTGGTCTCATTGTAGATTGCAAGTCAGGGTACACCACTTGATTTTGACGTAATCCCTTTAATGTTTGTTAAGCAGAATTTTTTAAAAATAATTATTTAAATCAATTAATTGAAATTGAAAAAAAAAAAGGCTGTGGGTGATGGAGAAATTCCGAATACATATTTGAAAACACAATAAAAAACTGCATTAAGTACAACTATTGGTACTCATGAGACAAAAATCATGTTGACCAGTGTTATTTATCTGTAGTGCTTTCGGGACTAGTCCCATCATCAGCAGGATTCAATACTAGTGTTCCATTGAAGATCTGGTAGAGGGGGTTACATGTGATGGATGCGTTTTCATTTATCAGATTGAAATTTCAATAGTAGAGAAATATATAAATTGACGTGTATAAATTGTAATAAATTCTATATAGGAAGAACAAACAGAAGTTTTTAATATTAGATTTAAAGAATATTTTCGAGACTTTATTCACGCAGAAGGAAAATCAAGCTTTGCAAGACACGTTATCCATGAAGGACATCGTATGTTAGATATTGAAAACACCCTAACAGTAATGCACAGAGAAAATAATACAGCTAAGATAAACGTACTCGAGAAGATATAAATTTTGAAGGCAGTTAACAACAGCGACCATCTCATAAATGAAAATGCACCCAGTACGTGTTAACCTCCTCTAACAGACCTTCAGTGGAAACACCAGCAATGAATCCTGCTGATGATGGGACTAATCCCGAAAGTTGAGGAGACGGACATTTGAGGTAAATATTTCATAATTTTACATTTTAATCTTGAATGACAGACTTTTTTAAAAGTTTATATGTAATGCTTTAACAACGGAGGTATAACGATGACGCTAACATGTCCATGTTGTGATTGTGCAGAAACAGGAGGCTCGCTGCTCGGTGGAGACGGCATGCGGTTACCCCATCATCCACCCCCGCCACCTGTCAGATGTACCTCTCAGGGGGTGGGGGAAACACAAACCCAACAGGAAACCGCGCACACCTTTTACAACTCAACAGCTACTGTCCTAGATGCTGCCAAGAAATTCAGAGAAAAAACAATACCTGACGCATCGCAGAGAGAGCGGAATTCGCGTCCTCCCTTCATCTCACCGGAGACACAGGTAAGACACCGTTATTTTTAACGTCAATGAATTCTCTAGCGATCTATAACAGATCATTGTCTGCTAGGTCGGAGGGTTGAAGTAATGATGTAAGCTACGGTCAGATTCAGTGAAATTTTAAGTTACAAGACGCTACTGGCACTATCGGATTCGGCGATTTATTACCTTGCGGACGTAAGTTCTCCTTATAGGCTATAGCTATCCTCGTGTAATATTTTCCAATCATTCCACGTAAAATTCATCTCCCATCCCATTATTTGCCTAACTACTGGCCGCTTTACCCCTGGTTTTCTTACAGTAAGTTCCCAAACCCCGTTTCCATTTCTCTTCTTATGCACTAATTTCGCCTTTTCTTCGTCTTTCGTTTAAGTCGCTTTCGAATTCTTTATAAGCCTATCGATAATGTTAAAATATATTCATACGCCCCAAAGACTTTTTTTTAACCTAGTCATAAAATAATAACAATAATAATAGTAATAATAACAATCTTATTCTTCTTCTTCTTCTTCCTCTATGCATGAAAGTTGGCAGCTTGTTAAATGTTCATTCACTTGAGGTCTGGGATATGGTGACGTCCTTCCATCGTAGTAGTTGTGGTCTTCCTAATGGCCTTTTCTGCTGAGGTGTCCAGTCACGTACTTTTTTCACTAATATACTGCTCTCCATTCTATCTATGTGATCGTTTCAATTTAGTGTTCTATCATTTATACAGAGGTTTATAGGTTCAATTTCACATTCTTCCCTAATAACAGAGCTGCGAATTTTCTCTCTCAGCGATTTTCCTACGATTTTCCTTAAAACGTGCATTTCGGGTTCGTTATTTCGTTTAATAATTAATAATAATAATAATAATAATAATAATAATAATTTTATTATTCCGGCTTTTACAATGAATATACATTTTTCCGGTACCCATGTTCACAGTTAACTACACTAATAATAATAATAGTAGTAATAATAATAATAATAATAATAATAATAATAATAACAACACATCTATCCTATGTCTACAGTTCAAGTCGGGCTCTGCCGTCCTCTCTTCGAGTTTCTCGGCCAATCTGATTTTGTTAAGCTTATTCACTTACAGATGTCGCTAGTAACTTGTGGTCAGCATGTCGCCTCAAAAGACATCTAGTAGGAAACAAAGGTAATAGTTGGATGGAGAAAGTCGATAAAATTTTGCTGAGCGCCCTCTTTTTTCAGGCTTGAAAATCTTCAGACTCGGGACCCACGGCTTAAAGTCCATCCCATAGGATTTTTCCATTGGATTTTTCCATCCGACCTAGTTTGAACTCGCGATCCTCACGACTAGAGGCAAAGAACGTAAAACTAGATCACGGCTGCTAAAGTGAGCAATAATAATTTATTTTTGTACATATAGCCCTACACATTTTCAATGTTTACACATCTTTCTGTGCCTAAAGTTTTATTTTCCTTCGCCACTCGTCACTATCATTCCACTCCATATCCTCCAGCCCTCTTGTTCTCATTCCAGTTCTTATATCTTGCATTCATGAGTTTCGAGGTCTTCCTTTCTTTCTCGTTTCAGCTGGACACCATTTCAATTTTTCTGGATAACCTTTCTTCTTACATTCGTCGTACATGTCCATGCCAGTTTAATTGCTTATATCTTATATAATCTTTCAATAAAAACTTGATATTCAAAGTCAAAGCCCACTTTCTAAAGACAGCAATAAGCGTATCAAAATACACACCTTCACGCCTAATACACTGACAAATGCACCCTTCTTCATAGAAGAGCTCCACCTGGACCTATTCGTACCGACAACAGATGCCTATAAAGAACTCGCCGAGAAGAGAGAACAGATATAGCCTGAGTTCCACGCAACGGATGCGATGGTCTACAGAGAAAGGACAGCAGCCAGATACGACCTCAGACACACCGTGACAAGAGGCGCAGTCCATGGATTCCACCACCGGATATGCACAACAGTGAAGCGCCATAACTCAGAAGAAAAGGGCAAATGCAAAACTATGTGGGTCACACTGCGACCGATATCACCTATTACAGTGCAAAAATATAGGAACCTCGATAACAGACTTATCTAAGACACGAAAACATTGAACGCATAAACGCGATTTTCTACATGGCATTGGCTGCAATAATATCTGTTATTAATATTCAATTTGTGTCGATGGCATTATTATTTTTCCGATTTTGAACAATAATGATAATAATAATGGAAAATAATAGCTCTAGTTAGGCGAGAAAGCAGAAATGTCATAAAAGACAACCTGGTGATATTGGACAATTTTTTTTCACAAAAAATACAAGAAAATTGTCATTTGGTGTCCTTAAAATAATACATTCATTTATAGTGTTCTGCCCAAGAGCAGGTCTTTCACTGCAACTCAGCATTCTCCACTCTTTCCTTAACTCAACCTTCCTTTTTGTATCTGTATACAAAACCATTTATTTTAATATGGTCTATCTACTGATGTCTTTTTCTGCCTCTAACTTTCTTCCCATTTACCATTCCTTCTAGGGCATCCGTCAGCAGGTAGTTGCTTCTTAGTCAGTAGCCTATCCAATTTATGTTCCTCTTCTTTATGAGTTCCAGCATTTAATAATTTCGAAAAATTGAGTCTAATATATTTATATCAATATTAATAAAATTCATACTAAATTCCGTTGAGGTGAATAGTCATAAGATAAAAATAGAAATATGTACCTGTTGGCAGGTACTGTCGTCCTCAACTGTGTTAAAATATATTTAAAATGTTATCTGGAGTAGCAGACACTCATTCTGCTGATGATGGAAGTTAATTTCCGAAGGGCCTCCAGATAACATCTAATAGCAGACACTCGTCTGTTGATGATGGAAGTTAACTTCCGAAAGGCCCCTAGATAACATTTTTAATATAATATTTGAACACAATTGAGGACGACGGCACTTGCCAACAGGGATAATATTTCAATTTGTATTCTATAATTTCCCTTATTGTACTATTTCTGAACTTATCCCTTCTTGAAATTCTTGTCGATCGCCTTGAAAAATCATTTCTACAGTTATTGTGCTATTTATCGGCCGCGGTGGACTAGTGGTTATGCTCCTTGCCTCTGGTCCCGAGGGTCGCGGGTTCAAACCCGGCCGGGGTCGATGGATTTTTTAGGACGAAAAAATCCAAGGAGCAAGTCCTCCGCAGGAACTTTAAGCCGTGGGTCCCGAGTCTGAAGATTTTCAGGCTCGTAAAACATCCTTAAGCCTGAATGAAAAGGCCTCTAAGCAAAATTTACCGAATTTTCCCGTCCTAGTACTACCTTGGTTTCCTAGATGTCAGTATGAGGCGGAACGCTGACCACGGACTACTCAAATGACATATATACGAAAACAAGTGTAACTAAATTAGTATGGTTCAAATTCTTCCCAGTAGGGGAGAGCGCCTAAATCTCTGTTAAGGGAAAACATGTGCTTACAAGAAGATGTGCTATTTCTGACCTTATCCCTTCTTGAAATTCTTGTCGATCGCCTCCAGTAGAAATAGATGTTTGGAGGCGATCGACAAGAATTCCAAGAATGGATAAGGTCAGAAATAGCACAATAAGGGAAATTATGTAAAGTTGAAAAAATCATACTAGGAAAAATAGAAGAAAAACGTTTGAAATGATACGGACACCTCATACGAATGGAAGAAGAGAGAATACCAAATAAGATCCTTAATTAGAAAGCTAATGGAAGAAGTGGAAGAGGCAGGCATAGAGAACGATGGATGGATGGAGTGAAGAGAAGTGTGGAAGCTACAGATTTGAGGGAAGAATATGATTTAGACAGGAACCTCTAGCGACAAATTGCTTTGGATTGAAGGAAAAATAAAACTTTGAGGAGCACACAACTAAAATTTTACAAAATTTTGGCAGTGCCTGTCTTAACATAGGCCTATACAAGTGAAAATTGGACTCTTAACCGTTCAGACAGAAGGAAAATAGAAACTGCAGAAATGAAGTTCCTACGTTCAGTAGCAGGTGTGACAATTTTGGACAAGAAAAGAAGTGAGGATATTAGGAAGGACTTAACTATTTTCAATTTAACAAATAGAATTGACAACATGAGAAACAACTGGTTTGAACATGTCAAGAGAATGCCTACAGATAGAATTCCTGAGCTGTTACTAAAGTACAAACCAATAGGACATAGAAATGTTGGACGCCCATTTACTAGATGGGAGGATTCATTAAATCCCACTTGATGTGAAAACAGGTCAAAAGGCCTAATTTCATGAAGCAGAAGAAGAAGAAGAAGAAGAAGACACTGTATTGTGGAATATTCATATATAAAAAAAATTATAATATATTTATGTGTTGGTACTTGTAGACGCCAAAGGTAGAGAAAGTAAATAGCAGACTGGAATGTGAAATAACTGAACTCATGAGGTTATTGCTTCATACTGGAAGTTATAAATTTCATTTAATGACACACTAGCTAAAATATTTTGGGAATAAAATGCTGCCGACAAGGGAACTGTTTGTGACTAATGCCTGCAAATAAACAATAGACTGTTACGTAGCGAGCTTTCAAGCCATGGTTCATAATTACAATCCCTAATTAGACTGGTGGCAAGCGGAACAACAGATCAGGGGAGGTAACGTAAGGAGGGGATGCAGATTGTTGTATGTACATAGACATATTGATCGCGATCATATATATACCTACTACTCACTTTCAGGGATTAAGGATTTTCATTTATTCAGCTTTAGTTCAAAGCCATCTCTAACTATCTTCGGGTTTTTACAGCTGCTGCCGTCTTCCCGTGCCAAACCTCCAAATCCTACGATCTTGGGCATCTTCGATGCTTAGCCCTCTTGCTTGCATTGCTGTCTTCATGTTTTCCTTCCATGTTAACTTTGGCCTCCCTCTTTTCTTCTTTCTGTTCGGATGCCATTCATATAGTTGCTTCGGCCATCGCTCATCTTCCATTCTTAAAACTTGTCCTAACCACTTTAATTCCTTCTCCTCAATTATTTCAATTATGCTTTCTTCTGCTTCCATTATGTTTCTAATTTCCTTATTTGGACACGTTCTAATTTAGACTTTCTGGCACTTCTGCGTAAATAATCAATTTCTAGAGCTATTAGTCTATTCTTGTAGTACTTATTGATTGTCCATACCTCACTTCCATACATTACAACAGATTCCACCAATGTTTTACTAATATATTTTTTGTGTCTTTCCAAATATGCTTATCCCACCATATGGAATTTAACGATGATATTATTTTCCTACTCAATTCAAAGCCATCTTACGACAATTTCTCTGGTATCTCCATGATTCACTTCCCAGAATTAAGCCGTCTCGATGGAAGAATGGTTAGTGCGCGCAGCTGCTCCGACTGGGATCTCCTGGCGGTTACTCATTCTACTTCGGCTCTGTAGTCCTTGATGAGCTATGCCTTTCCTTCACAACCTTCTTCCATTCCTCTCTTCTTTGTGCCAATCTTCTCCATCCTCTAATCCGTAGTTTTTTCAAGTACTGCTCTACTTCTTTCTCAGCAGCCACTTCTTTCTCGGTCTTCCTATTCTTTTAACCACTTTAAGGTACACATATTAATTGGTGTTCCTCGTAAGCCTATAATTTATCATATTTAAATTATTATTATTATTATTATTAATTATTATTATTATTAATAGTATCGTATAAATCGTTGTTTATAAATAAAATTTACATTGCAACATTTCTTCTTCGGCTTTCCTCCAGTTAGCCTCGTCTCATGTTATGGTTTAGCAAACCACATGTTTTTTTTATTATATACAACTTTCGTCATTAGAGGATTGCCTCAAGGATAAAGTGATACAGACAATTATTTTTTTGAATTTATGAAATACATTTTGTAAAGACATTTAAAAAATTCAAATTGTAGGCCTAATTGAAGTATACGTACTACAAAGTAGAAATTGTGTAAAATTGATTTCTTAAAATTGAAATTGATCCTCTAATGGCAGCGATGGCAATTTTAGAAAGATACACCCTGTCCAAATCTAAGGAATTCCAAAATTTGGCTAGGAATCCTGGTATAGTACCTCTTGCCCCGATCATCAATCCTGTGACAGTTATACTATCTAGTTGGTATTTATTTTTGTAATAGTCAATTGTTGGCTCATATATGGCTTTCTTTTCACAGTCAACTTCCTCAGGTTGGCCACTATAAGTCTCAAAACGAATTGTGGGATCTAATATCGTACCAATTGTAGAAGATAGTCTAAATGCAATGATATCTATTCGTCTGTTACTCCCAACAGTGGCCACACCATGAACTTCCTCATAAACTGTGTATCCAAAATCTCACAAGGTTTCTGCAATCATATTTGGAATAGTGTGGTGCCGAATGTTTCTCAGTGATTCTCCAAACGGACAGGCCCTAAGGACACTACAGTATATGTTAGTGCTGATGTTATAGGTGACACACTCAAGTAAGTTCCTCTTGACTTCGAGCCTATGTGTCAACTTAAGATAGAATACAGCCAAAGGGAGGGTTGTAGCCCCTTCTTGAGGTCTGTCATTAGCTTAAATAAATGACGGTATGAATGATGGACATGCGTTCCATAGTGCCAATGAGTTAGTTGATCTCGGAGCAGTATCGTTGCCTCATATGCAGCGGGTCCAGTTTCGACCCCCATTCAGGACAAGTTTCCTAAGTGAGGTTTTAGGTTTTTTCGGGGTTTTAACTCGTCTATTAAACAAATGTCGACAAACTCTAAGGCTTAAATGATTCCCGAATAATTTCTGGCATAATAATCATCATTCATATCACATTCCTCATTTATTATGAATGAGTGATTGTGTCTTGTCTTAAAAATGTTGATGTTGTCTCGGAGGTGGCCGTAGAATTGAGCTGATGACACACCCAGGAATGCTTTCCATGTCCTTGTGTGGTTAAAACATATGTGTATGATCTAGGATTAAAAGTTGTTTCCCGACAGATCAAGTCCCTATAAGACCCATGTGGTGTGGGACATGGAAAAGTACCTATGAGGGAGAGGTAAAACTAAGGTAAAGAGAGATAGGGGTAAATCATAAATATGACTATACGTTTGATCGCGTTGTGTGATGAAAATATTACCATTACAGGAAATATGAAATTACCGTTGGAAAGGCAATTATTCAAATTAGAACAATGGAATAAAACAAAACAGTGCAGAACTTACGTCATTAGTCAAAACGGCGTTGAATATGCTACAGCAAATTACAATTGCTGCATGGGGAATAACGTATGCTAATGATCGTGAGGCCGCAAGACGTGAGTTTAACGTAGCATTGCAGCCGTCGACTGTGGGGAAGTGGAGAAAACGACTGCTGGAAACGGGAAGGATGCAGAAAATCAAACCACCTAGAAGGCCTCGCATTAGCACGGATGCAGACATAACAAAGGGAATTGTGGAGGCGTTCGACGCTAGACCACAAAAATCAACCCGCCAAGCAGCACGTGAGCAGTGATTTGTTTTGTTCTATTGTTGTAATTTGAAGGATTCCATTTCCAATGATAACATCATATTTCCTTTAATAATAATATTTTTGTCACAAAATGCGATTAAACGTATGGCCATATTTCTGAATCACTCTGTATATGAGAATATAGGCATATTTAGGCCAGATTAAAAAGAAGAACTCTTTTTAAAAGTGGGTTCCTCCCTTAGCTGATGATTCCATATCATTTGAGGTGGATTAAGACGAAATAATTGTTTCATTCATATAACAATTTAAAATATTTTGCTTCATTAATTTTAATTGGTTTGTTATAATATTTATATTTTAAAATTAAAATAATTAGGAGCCTAATATGGTTTATATTCTATATACCTATCATTAATTTCATTCACAGTTTGATATTAGTTAATACAAATGTAATTTCATCCTACATTGTTTTGTAATGTCAGTGTTGGCAGCATTGATAAAAAAAGTATAATTTCTTTAAAGTAACTTCATAGATGTCACATAGGTATATATTTTCCCAAATACACTTCGCTTACTCACTATTTCACTTTATACACACAAATAATTGTCTGCTAAATGAGTCTACCATAAACTTATTTTATAATTAAGTTCTTCACACTCACTAACAGCTTCACTTAACACACTCTTGTTTTCATTCTTAGGTCACGTATTCTCGTCCTCACTTTGGGTACGACTGGCTCGTCTTGATCATCACATATTATTATATGCGAGGGTAGAAACATTCTGGGCACAAGTCTCGAATTCTCTCGTACAGAAACTCCGAGAGACGATTATTCCAGAATGGATGTATCTGGAAAATTATTTCTCTAGAAAGAACGTCTAGATAGGTCGTTCACTGGATGCACACGACCCGAATCAAACTCATATTTGATAATAAGGAGTTCTACTGTTGCCCGCGAAATTCGAAGACGTTTAATTCAGTAACTGACCAACAATGTGCTTCAGTACTAATTAATTTTCATGTACCGTAGTTAGTTAAAGCAACATGATAGAAGCCGGAAGATCAGGGGTTTGAATCATAATAAAACTTCTTGGGACCATGGCCCTGGAGTCTACTCAGCCTCTAACTAAAAAGAGTACCAGACGTATATTCTGGGGATTAAGGTGTCCTTCACGGATGGCTAGCATCCCAACTGAAATCTCATGTTGATTGTACAAAATCTATGAGATAAGCCTATAGATAGATAGATCATCGGTTGATTAATGTCTTTGACATCGTCCGATTCCTAATAGCCAATTTTGTTAGTCCATCCAATCTCCTGGTTGTATATGTTGGTCCTTCGTGTATAAAAGTATTCCCTGACTCCAGGAGGTTTTAGGTCTTCATCTGCCTCGCCTTTCCTCAGGTTTTCATTCCAAAACACATTTTGGTAGCCGATCCTCTTCCATTCACTGGACATGTTGTACCATTTTAATTGCTGAGTTTTAATATAATTTAAAATAGTGTCTTCAATTTTCATTTTCTCCCTTATAACTGAGTTTATAATGTTTTCTCTTCTTGAAATTCTTGCTGCCCTTCGTATAAAATCCATTTTCGTTTCCAAAAGATACTTAGGCCTATTTGTTTTTGTAGTTAATGGCCAAAGTTTTGCACCATAAGTAATGGTGTTTTTAACAATTGTTTGATACATATTAATTTTATTTATATTATCTATATTTTTATCCCACAATATTCCATTGAGGAAAGCAATTGCAAATTTTCTTTAATATCTCCTTTATTAATTGGGTTCAAACCCGGCCGGGGTCGATTGATTTTTTTTTAGGATGGAAAAATCCAAGGAGCAAGTCCTCCGGGAGGGACTTTAAGCCGTGGGTCCCGAGACTGAAGATTTTCAGGCTCGTAAAAAATCCTTAAGCCTGAATGAAAAGGCCTCTAAGCAAAATTTACTTAATTTTCCCGTCCTAGTACTACCTTGGTTTCCTAGATGTCAGTAAGAGGCGGAACGCTGACCACGGACCACTCAAATGACATCTATATGAAAACAAGTGTAAATAAATTAGTATGATTCAAATTCTTCCCTGTAGGGGGAGAGCGCCTAAATCTCTGTTAAGGGAAACATGGGCTTACAAGAAGAATTATATATATATATTAATTTTACTTGTATTACCAATATTTTTATCCCACAATATTCCATTGAGGAAAGCAATTGCAAATGTTTCTTTGTTATTTCCTTTATTATTATGCTAAAAAACTAATTGATAATTTGATAAAATAATGATCTTCTTGATGATAAAATCGTAAAACATGTAGTGAATGTACCCACTTTACCAATTAAAAATTAAAAGAGACAGTAAGTTTCAACAGCGAAGCTGTCAATATTTAGACTTGAAAATGACAGCTTCGCTGTTGAAACATGTCGACTCTTTTAATTTTTAATTGGTGAAATGGGTACATTGACTATATGTTTTACTAATAGATAATCTTATGCAAATGTAAATAAACAAAAAATCATGATTTTTAATTTATCTTTAAGGAGCAATATCTGCTTTATTTTTTACTTAAGTTCACTAATTTATTTTACAGGTTAAAATTTGGTTTCAAAACCGAAGAGCGAAAGCGAAAAGATTACAAGAAGCTGAAATAGAAAAACTGAGGTTGTCGGCTAGACCTCTACTACCGCCTTCATTTGCGCTTTTCGGAAGTCCAGGAGGTCATGGAGGACCACACGGAGCTGGTCTCATGCCACCGTTATTTGCTGCAGCCATGGCAGCAGCTGCTGCTGGCAGAGGACATCCACATCTTGGCTTATTTGCACAGACCGCGCATGGAGCCGGTCACCAACCTGGGCTCATGGGCACGCTACAGCATCAGTGATTTTGCCTACGTGGGTACAAGAGAACCCGAGCTTCACAATGTGGCCCTTACAATGGCGCACATCCGAATAAGGTTCAAAAAGAATGCACCCACATTTATTCATTAGAAATGTAATATCTATTTACGTTACAAGGATTCAAAGTGAGATTTTAGGGATAATTAAAAGTATATTGCAATGCGAGGCTGGGAAGTGGTTTTTACAGAAGCGAGGAAAATCGCTCGAGATTCTGTAAAACACTTCACAACTTGCGTTGTACATTATTTTTTGCACGATGGTGTTTCAAAATAGTAAATAACATCTTTGCCGGAAATATTTGCGTTCATTATAAACAACTGACTAACGTTAACAGTCTGGCCAATGTTTATATGGTAAATGCAGAAAATAATTTAGTGAGACTATAGCAGGCCGTGACACCAATTACGCATACAATGGCGGCAAGTACGAATTTGTTGTTTCGTATTGTTTCAAATAAAGTTCAGTTCATTTAAAATGCAGTGATTTGTTTCGTATAATGCATATTAAAAATTAAAATATAAAATTATGGAATATTCACCTGAAAAGTCCGTCTTCTCAACTTAATTAATTATTTAACTGTAGCGCTTTCGGGACTTGTCTCATCATCAGCAGGATTCAAAACTGGTGTTTCACTGAAGATCTGGTAGAGGGAGTTACATGTATTGGGTTCGTTTTCATTTATCAGATTGTCGTTGTTGTGAGCTGCTATCATGATGGGACAAGTCCCGAAAGCGCTACAGTTAAATAATTAATTAAGTTGAGGAGATGGACCTTTCAGGTGAATATTCCATAATTTTATATTCTAATTTTGAATAATACCTCAACGGAACACATCATGAATCTTATAAATGTGTGTTAACACTACCTTCTGGATATAATTTTGTATAAATATTTTACATACGTATTGTACAGAAAGAGAAGTGGTTTTACTTCCAGCACTAGGTAGGTAATATACAATATTACAGTATAGTTATTTAGTTATTTATAGGTTGGCAACCCCGAAATTGAGGAAATTGAACTTTCAATCATGGTCGTCATTGCTGTAAGTACGACAGAACGCACTATCATGCAAAAAAAAAACATTTTTAATCTTTGCAATGTATGTAACATTATTTCATATTATGTTGAAATGTTAACATTTACTGAGCACAAGCTGTTCAAAAAATAAAACGATACCCTGTATGATCCTTTGAGTATCATAATGGGCCATGTCCATTGTCACATTTCGAGAAAACTGATTTTTTTCTCTATACTGGTTTAAATTATTTATTATGAATAGTATATTTTGATATACACTTGGTAACACTAGAAAAATACAAGAAGCAGCGTGGCAGTCAATCAAAACAAAAAAAGTATGTTGCAATTTCCAT
Organism: Diploptera punctata; assembly: GCA_030220185.1. NCBI lineage: Eukaryota > Metazoa > Arthropoda > Insecta > Blattodea > Blaberidae > Diploptera > Diploptera punctata. The sequence goes on from JASPKZ010002424.1 coordinate 45,381, forward strand.
GGAAACCATAAAACAGAAAACGGTGATGAACTAGTGACTCATCTTCTATATTCTTATGAAGCTAATGGATTGCAACAAGTCTTTAAAAATGCATTTCACTTCTAAATGCAACAAATGTGGACATGACCCATTTCAATACTCAAGAGCTCATATATAGGCCTATACATAGCTTATGTATAGAACTATGGAACCTTAAGCTTATTACGTCAAGGTAAAAATACCAATAAAAGTAATATGTGGAAACAAACGTTAATCATTGCATAAAGTACAGTTGATAAAGTGAATCAATGCTTTTAGAATTCAATTCGAAACATTTTTGAGATCACTATGTAAAAGTTAAAATGATAAAACTCATACCTGAGATTCCAGTCGTTCTAAACTAGGTAATAATTTAAAACGCCTTGTAGGCCTTTTAAAAATTTGAAGATGGAAAATATTCTTCCGAAAGGCCTACAAGGTGTGTTTAAAGAAAT
>JASPKZ010002425.1:0-53634 GCA_030220185.1 Diploptera punctata
CTTTATGTCAAAAGCGTTATGCTGAAGGTCACAAGTAAGGTTACAGGAGTCGATTGACGTCCTTGCTCCACCGGCTTCACGAATATCTTCAGTAACTTTTAGCAAAGCTGTGGTTGGCTATACTCATAATTCTAAAGCCGGATTGATAAGGATCAAGGAGGTGATTTTCCTTGGAGATGTTCAGTCCTTTGCTTATTGTACATATGTTCGCATGGGCTTTAGATAATGTCTGAAGGATGCTAATCCGTCGGTAGTCTTATCAGTTAGCAGGTGTCTTATTTTTGGTATAGGCCTAACTCTATACTGTTTTCCCATACAAGTAGGGAAGATAGAAGTTATAGGGAAAGCATTAAAAAATTATGAGTCACTGTTGGTAGTATAATGTCAATGACTTTTGATTTACAGCATTAAAATGCTGATGTTATCTGTTCCTTGTGCCTTTGATTTAATGCCGCTTGAGGTTGCGTTTTAACGTCGATAGGCGAATGGTCGTTTAAAGTGAAATTTAACTCTCTTCTATATGTGGAGATGGGGATAAGATCTTAAGAATGGATCTGTTTTTAGAGTCTTGGTTGTCTGGAGGTGTCATGGGTATTAGATGTGTAAAATGTTCATTTAAGGTTCATCTGTACAGAAATGGTCTATAGAGTCGTTTAGGGATTCAACTGTCTAAGTCCCATTGCACTGAGATTTCCCAATTCCCGTGCACTTATTTCAGGTCCGATTATGACTGTGCGTGTCGTAGTTTGGCATTGCATAGTAGTTTGTTTAGTTGTTGTTTCTAAGTTGTTTGTACATTTTGCCAGTGTCCGTCATTTTTATGTCGTCTGTATGTTCGGTTGGTATGCTTTGTCTCGTTTTGACATAAGTCACGTATTGATCAATTCATTCCAGTTTTCCGGGGTGCGGGGAAAATCGTCGGTTTTTACTGGTGTCATGTCATCATATATTGTATAGCATGTATTAATGTGTCTACTTTTTTCATCAACTGATCTAAATTCCATATTGCGAACCAAGGTAGTTCTAAAGCGTCTGATTTTAGTTTAGTATCGTCTATGTTTTGTAATTTCTGTACGTAATCAATTAGACCGTCTTTTAGGACTTGGAGTGAGTATTCTACGAATACAATGTCATGAGCAGATATGCCGGGAGCAGGAATTTGTCCATATGACAGTACTTTCTGTGGATGTGGAGTCACTATTAAGTCCAGTAGAGTGTGCGGTATTAGCAGTATGATGTGTGGCAGAGAAGAGGAACAATTGTCATATTTAAGCTTGGAACATATTTTAAGTTTGTAATGGCTGGTGAGTCAGTCTGAAGAAGATTTGTATTAAAATCGCCTGCGACAATAACGTGTTCATAATGAGGTAATGAATCGTTCAGAGCGTTTCTAGATCCGAAAGGTGCCTTATTTTTTGGAGGTTTGTATACATGCATAAGAGACATTTTTTTAGACTGGCTTGAATTTCTACTACGAATAAGAACTCGGGGCGAGCGGAAATATACAGAAGGGGACTTGTGGACAATTCTTGGATTAAGCTCATTTGATATAAAGGCACAAACTCCTCCACCTCTTTTATCTATTCTGTCATTTCTGAGCAATGTATATTCGTCTAGGTGAACAAGGGACGAAGGTATGGAAGGGTCAGCCAGGTTTCCGAAAATTAAAATGGCGCTCAGTCCAAGAGATGAAAATATGGTTTCAAACTCATCAGTGGGGACAGAATGCTTTGTGAATTTACGTGAGCGATTTTAAAGTGATGAATTTATCAATAGAAAATGCATTCTTAAGTAGACTAGTAGTATTTGTTGTTGGAGGGGATGGTTGGGATTGAGGAATGTTGCTACCTGCGTTAAAAGTTGTCTGCACAATAAGAGGGTGATTGGAGAAGGTGAGTGAGTCAGAGGTTGCAAACATGTTCTTCATTTGTCAGCTCAATGTTGCCAATAGCAGAAAGTAAAAATAAACTATGTACTGTAATAACTCTAATAAAATTAAAATAATTTAAGTCTAAACAAGAAACTTAAATTAAAATAAAACAAGTAGTTGTCCTAAATAAAAAATAATAACTTAAAACTTACCTAAATTAGAAATAAATTAACAATATAATTGTTAGCAAAGAAAGACAAAGTAAACATATTTTACACTCAGGTCCTATCTAGTTGATATCCGTAGAAGATCTAATTTTGCGTTTTTCGCCATTCACTTTAGCTATGACGGCACCGTCCATTGTCCATACATTTTGAATACCGTATTTCTGTATACTCTCTTGTAGCAGGCGATAGCGACACTTCGTTAGGTCCTCGCGAACAGTGACCCCACTTCCTTTCAACTTTTTCTTGCTTAGAAAAACTTCACTGCGCTTGCGGTAACTAACAAATTTCACTATTATAGCCCGGGTCTTTCAGCATTACTAACACCAACACGGTGACTTCTGTCAATGTCAGTCACTGATAAATCGACACCTATTTTTTGGCCACCTCGATGGCTTTCTGGTCAGTGTCCTCTCCGGCCTCTTCTTTTACACCAAAAATCCTGAGGCATTGACGTCTCTGGTATTGTTCTAAGTCGTCTATTTTATTTTCTAACACCTCAATCTTTCTGTCTTTTTCATCGAGGGTCTTTTTCAGATCCTCAATTACTTTAGTGTTGTCCTGGATGGTCTTCTGCAGTTCCGCCACTACCTGGTCCCGCAACATGGACACAAACACCTGCAGAGTGCCGGGATCCTGTAGCGCCTCTTTCACCACACGTTTCACAGCTTCCTCCGTAGAACTTGTCGAATCATTGTTAGAATTACGTGTGTTTTTTCCCATGTTGTTAAATGTACACACTTTTGACACTAACTAATATAAATTTAAACTTAAACTCACTACGAATATACAACTTTAGCTATGAAATAACGAAGGCACCTGCTGAAAAATAACTTAAAACCTGGAGCGTAACTTGTGCGTGTTAGTAGCTAGCCGCCATGACAATTATGAGATAGAAACAATGGTTTCAAAAGCATTTGGTGAGAGGGAATTACAACGTATGTAAGAGAAAAATTTGCGTCTAGATCGTAACTCGCCTCGGTAGCTCAGTTGGTAGAGCATTTGGCCTGGCAAGCCAAAGGTCCCGGGTTCGAGTCTCGGTCTAGGCGAAAATTTTTCTCTTCAAATATAATATTCTTTTTTATTTTTTCAATGTATACTTTATTGCAGTACTTGTAACTAATTTGATAAATTCCAGATTAATTACCATCTGGGGCTTTTCCTTTCTTATTTGTTTTCAGAAGATTACTTAAGTAGAATTTGTTTACAGATGTTATACCCTGTCCGCTCTTAAAGTGATCTTCATCACAACAAAACCATGTGACCTGCTCGTTTTTCATTGGTTATGGACACCGATGTGCGTTGTAGAAGCAATATCCTTCCGCCATTCGCGCCTCAGTTACTGTCACTTTTGACAGGGAGATGACGACACAGCAACAGAAGACTCGATACTTTCAGCCATTTTGTTTCATGAGAATCGACTGAAGCATGACTCAAATGCATCACACATATGTAATAAACTTCTTTATGTTGGAATTATTGATTAGGTATATTTTAGAATATTTTGTATGTTTTGAATATTATTATTTTCATTCACGAAGAATAACAAGTATTAAATATTAATAACAAGTATATTCAGAGGACACATTTTATAATTTAATGAAGGGAACTACTTTTTTGCGTACTTATTGCTTCTACAACATATGTCGATGTCCATAACCAATGAAAAGCAAGCAGGTCACATGGTTTTGTTTTGATGAGGATCACTTTAAGAGCAGACAAGGTATACTGTAATGTTGAATTTGTTAAATATTTTCTGAAATTTTTTGTATGTTTCAGGATGGTAAGTAAATTTCTTGAATTTTTTTTCCTTGTTTGTTAGTTTGTAGGGTGGAATATTTTCTCACTAGTTTCAGTTTCTTGAATATGTTTAATTTATTTATTATCTTCTCATCAAAACCATTTATTTTAGTTGTATTGTTTTTTATAATTTCCTTCACTCAATGGGATGTTTGTTAGTCTGTGTGATATATTGCTGAATATTGAGTTTGTATTTTCTTAACATTCTTACCTCATATGCTTGTTTAGTCGGACATATGTTTCAGGGCTGTTGCCCCATCTTCAGCGTTGCACAAACTGATTTTTTCTTTTCATCAAGTTGTCGGCCCTGGATCTGTGTTTCAAGGAACTTGGTAATGAGGCTCCTTTCTCCGGGAATTTCATAGATTATAATTTTCTCCTTGTTCTTCTGTATATAGATTTTTTTCCCCATATCGTGAGTTCATTGGTATTTTCTAACTGTTAAATAATTTTGTATTTAGATCTATTTTGTGTTTTTCTGTCCAAACATGAGATGCTACTGCAGATTTTTCTACTTCTCCTTTTTTTTTACATTTTTTTTTTTTTTTCCAAATGCCCCAGGTTTGTCTTTCGGCATTCCTGGTTTCTCTCCTGGCATGGCATACTTGTAACCCACTTCTGAGGTTGGGGCACCTGGAAGGCGGGGTTATATTGCCCCGATGATATGATGATGATGATAATGGTGCACCAGGAGAGTCCCTAATCCTAAGCTTAACCTAAGATGAATATGAATGATGATGATTGCGATGGCCATATGATTTCGGGGACCGTTTGGGCCTTAAAGTTTTTCCTGACATTTGTCTTACAGGTGAGGAAAAACCCCAATAAAAATCTCACCCAGAAAAACTGTCCCGACCGGGGATCGAACCCGGGCCCACTGCGTGACAAGGCAGCATGCTACCCCAAGACCACAGCAGTGGACTTTTTACATTTGTTATGTGTTCTTTAGTTCTAATGTTTAAATTTATCTTTGTTTTCCCTATGTATATTTTATCACAATCTGCACATTTTATTTTATATATTCCTGATTTTTTATTATCTTCAATTTTTTTTCATTTTTGTTGGTTTTTATAAGTTTTTTTTTTTTTGGCTACAATCATTCTTTGGTGCTAAAACTGATGTTGAATTTTCCAAAACATTTTTGGAATTTATTGTGTGCTCAAGGGTGATATGTGAATTTCTTGTATTTTTTTCTTTTGGTTTTTCTATCTGAAGAGTGCTTTCATTTCTCAATTTCTGTTTTTTGCACTTATCAATTCTTTTGTATATAATTTTTTCCTCAAAACCATTTTCTTTAGCTACCTCAATTATGTGCTCCTTTTCTATTTCATAATTTTCACTGTCATAGGTATATTTACCAATCTATGTACTAGGCTGTTGAAGACTGTCATTTTGTGTGAATTATGGTTGAAACCTCTTGATTTGATGTAATTATCTGTGTGTTTCTCTCCTATAAATGCTGAATTCTAGTACCTTTTTTCTTCATTGTTGTGTAATTTTAGATCCAATATTGTTGAAAATTGATGTTTTTATTATTAATTTAACACTTCTCACCGAAGGATAAATTATATTTGAAGAAATAAATTTTTTGCCTAGGCCGAGGCTCGAACCCAGGACCTTTGGTTTTCCGGGCCAAATGCTCTACCAACTGAGCTACCGAAGCGAGTTGCGATCTAGATGCAAATTTTTCTCTTCATACGTTGTAATTCCCTCATGCCAAATGCTTTGAAACTGTTGCTTCTATCTTTGCATATGGTGGCCTCTTAGTTAAGAAGACATTAATTGGGAATTAAAAAAAAAAAAGAAAAGAGAGAGAGAGAGAAAAATTTGTGTCTAGATTGCAACTCGCCTCGGTAGCTCAGTTGGTAGAGCATTTGGCCCGGAAAGCCAAAGTTCCTGGGTTCGAGTCTTGGTCTAGGCGAATTTTCTCTTCAAATATAATTGTTGAATATTGTTTGTTTATTAGCTAGCTATATGTTTAAAACTTAAAGCTTTTATGTAATCTGTGTGTCTTTTCTGTGGATGTTGATTTCTACTTATATTATTTTTGGTCTGGACATCTTACCTCAATATTAATGTTGATTTGTTCTTGAACATTAATATTGAGGTAAGATGTCCAGACCAAAAATAATATAATTAAAATAACCTCAAAATATAACTTCCTAAAATTAAATATTGATTTCTACTTGTTTGTTAATTAATATTGAGTTAGAATTTAACATCTCACCTCATAATTGTAGATTTCTCGAAGACATGATTTAATACATCTGCATATTACCTTTAGTTCCTTCTAACTGTTTAATTGATGGTTGGCAATCCTGTAGATTACTTCCTACACCCTTGACCAATGATCTTCCGAATTAAATCCTTTTCCTCAGGGATTTAAAAATCCATTATTTTTATTTTATTTTCTGGATCTCATTTTCTCCCAAACTGTGAGTTCCTTAGACTTATCTGTTTCAATAATTTGGACTTTGCTTTGATTCTATGCTTTTCTGACCATGCATGTGCAGCTATTGCAAATATATCTACTTCCCCATTTTTAACATTTCTAAGGCGTTTTTCAATATTGTGTTCAATTTCCTTTTTTGTTTCTCAATGTATATGTTTTTTACAATCTTTGCAATCAATTTGATAAATCCGTGATTATTGCCTTCATTAACATTTTCATTTTTGTATGGTTTTAATTAATCTATTCAGGCTATAATCATTTTTTGACGCTAATTTAATGTTAAATTTGCTGAAATTTGTTTGAAACTTATTGTATGCCAAAGGATTGCATGTAAATTTCCTGAATTTTTTATTAATTTCTTTTTCGGTCCGAAGAGTACTTTCATTGATCAATTTTTTTGTTTTTTTGAATATATATATTTTCTTATGAATCACTTCTCATTCAAAACCATTCTCTTTTGATATTTTTAATATTTGTTTTTTTTCTGTTTAAAATTTTCTCTACTCATGGGGACGTTTACAAGTCTATGTATTCAACTATTAAAGACTCCATGTTTGTGTGCGATGTAATTGAAAACTGTCGCTTTAATATAATTATCATCAGGGTGTGTTTCTTTTCTGTATTTTTCAAATTGTATTTTTCTTTTTTCTTCATTTCAGATCGATTTTAGTTCCAAAAGTGGTATTTTCTGATAATTTTCAACTTCTATAACAGATTTAATTTTTTTTTTGTTCTGTATATTCAAAAGTTTTACAGCGTCTTCCAAGTGTCTGTGATTGACTATTGAAATAATATTGTCCACAAACCTGCACCAAAATTTAAAAATCAAAGGATGAGCTTGGATTATCTGACATTCAAAATTATCTATGAACATACTTACCAAGAATGAGGATGCAAGTCCTGACCTTTGTCTGTAGAATTTACCTTTGTAAGTGAAGAACATTTTTAATTGATACATAATTTAGTTAATTTTAGGTATTCTTCTCTGCTCTCACTATCTATCTTGTTTTTCTTTAGCCAATTGTCCCAAATTTCAACTGTTTTATCTGTTGGAATGTTTGTAAATACTGATGTCTATTGATGTTTTTATTATTCATTTAATACATCTCAATGATGGATAAATCAAATTTGAAGAGAAAAATTATACGCTCTGACTGGGGCTCGAACCCAAGACCTTTGGCTTTCTGGGCCAATACTCTACCGACTGAGCTACCTGAGCGAGTTCTGATCTAAATGTCTTCTTAATAAAGAAGCCGCCATTTGCAAAGACAGAAATGAAGGTTTCATAGCATTTGGTGCATGGGAAATAACAACGAATATAAGAGAAAAATTTGCGTTTAGATCGGAACTCACTCGTGTAGCTCAGTCGGTAGAGTATAGGCCCAGAAAGTCAAATTATATTGCTCAGACATTGTTAATTCCCGATCTCCGTATGCTACGATCCTTTGCTCTATCACGCAAATGGCGGCTTCTTATTTAAGAAGACATTTATTGGGAATTTAAACATTACTTATAAAGCCAGCAGGGCTTCTTTTGATGTGTTTATTATTAATTTCAGACTTCTCATTGAAAGACAAATATATTTGAAGAGAAAAATTATACGCTCGGATCAGGGTTTGAATCCAGGACCTTTGGCTTTCTTGGCCAATGCTCTAATACTGAGCTATCTGGGCACTCCAATGTATAAGAGAAAGATTTGCGTTTAGATTGGAGTGCTCAGATAGGCACAGCGGTAGAGCATTGGCCTAGAAAGCCAAAAGGTCCTGGGTTCAAACCTTGGTCTGAGCATATAATTTTTCTCTTCAAATATAATTTGTCATTCGATGAGATGTATGAAATTAATAACAAAAACATCAAATGAGATCTATTTTTGTTCTTGCTCATTTCTGATTATATGAAGACTAACAAACAGAATTTGGTTAGTATCTTCCATTGCCTATTTATAATTTTTTATAAATAATTTTTATTGTAAAGTGTTGTGGATTTAAAATGAATTTTTATTAAATACCTGGACTGTTGAGTTGGAACAATTTCTTCTGTAACTCTCGCTGTTTAATCAATGCCTGATGCTCTGCAACTGCCTGAGGAATGCTCCACATGTTGGCTGCTAGCTGACAAAACAACTCCTTAACTACCTGCAATAATAACCCACATTGAGTCCAACAGAATCATTACCAAAAGAAACAAACACATATCTAATCAAATGATCCGAGAAATAATGAAAATCAATGGAACTATCACGCACAATAGAGGCGGCAAAAAGGCTACTATAGTATGGTCATCTAGAAAGAATTGGAGGAAGATCGATGGCCAAGAAAGATATGGAATTGGACTCCCCAGAAAGATGGAAGGAAGGAGGGCCAAGAAGTGTTAGCATGATGGTGTTTATTCAGCCATGAAGGACAGAAACCTAAAAGTTAATGATTGGCAGGAACGTGAAGCATGAAAAAAAGTCAGGAAATGGTGTCAGATGTAACAACGAAGATAAATATGAAATTATGAATCTAATTAATATAATTTAAGAATATAATAATTAAAGCTATACAAAATTTATATGACAATTGCATGTCTAAAATTAAAATTGGCAGTAAATTGTCACATGGTATTACGATAAATAAAGGTCTTCGTCAAGGTTGTTGTCTATCAGCGACTCTGTTTAAAATATATGTACATGAAATATTAAAGAATTGGATGAGAAAATGTTCAAGCATGGGAATTCCTATTTCAAACAACAAAACTTTATACAACTTACATTTTGCAGATGATCAATTGTTAATTGCACAAGATTATGAACATTTAGAATATATGACTAGAAAAGTAATAGAAGAATATGAAGAATGGGGATTAAATTTGAACATGAAAAAAACAAAATATTTATCAATTGGTGAACCAGAACAAAATTTAATTTTGGAGACTGGAGAAACAATAAAATCTTGTAGTGAGATCACATATTTAGTAATTAAAATAAATAAAATGGGAGTTATGAAGAGGAAATAAGAAATAGAAATAATAAAGGAAAATTTGCAATTGTTTGCCTCAATGGAATATTGTGGGATAAAAATATAAGTAATAAAAATTAATTTAATTAATGTTGGGAAGTAAACATTTTGAGGTATAATCATTAAAATTCATCGGAGAACATATTGTTTAAACAACTCACCTCATACGATTCATGCTTCCATGATATCGCGATTTCAAACATAATCATGTTCATCGTCAGCCATAACTCCGACTGATGAAATTCTTTGGGCCGTCAACTATTCTATTGTCGCCATCTTCAGTGCTGCCATCTATGGTTGAATTTATGAACTTCGAAATCAATGTAATTTCGTTAGGGATATCAAAATTCATTGATCTATTTTTGTTTTTCTGAATGTATATTTTTTCCCAAACTGTCAATTCCAAAGGTTTCTCTACTTGTTTTAAAAGTTTAGCTTCTCTTCTCAATTTTATGATGTTCTAATAAACTATGTGCAGCAATTGCAGATTTTTCAATTTCACATATTTTAATATTTCTGAAATGTTCTTTTGTCCGAATTTCCAAATTCCTTTTTGTTTTTCCTATATAAACTTTATTGCAATCTTCACAATTTATTTGATAAATTCCAGATTTCTTACTGTCTGGAACATTGACTTTTTTATTGGTACTTAGAAGATTACCCAGACTAAATTTATTTATTGGTGCCAAAGAAATGTTGTATTTGTCAAAAATTTTTTGAAATTTCCTATGCATTTCAGGATGGTAAGTAATTTTCTTGTATTTTTTCTTTTCTTTGCAATTTTCTTGAAAATTTCAATAAAGAGTTTAAACATATCTTAAACACTGCTAGATTAAATGGTTTTGATAAGAATTAATTATAAATAAGTTGAAGAAATTCAAACACAATAAAAGACTTAATGAATATACTACTCTACAAAATTGCAAAGAAAAGAAAAAATACAAGAAAATTACTTACCATCCTGAAATGCATAGGAAATTTCAAAAAATTTTTGACAAATACAACATTTCTTTGGCACCAATAAATAATTTAGTACACAATTGATCTTCTTGGTGATATAATATTAAAATATATGTACAGTCAATATGCCCATTTCACCAATAAATGTTTAAAATGGTCAACTAGTTTCTACAGCCAAGCTGTCATTCTCAAGACCAGATATTGACTGCTTTTTAACTAGTTTCTACAGCCAAGCTGTCATTCTCAAGACCAGATATTGACTGAAGACAATATAGATAAAAAATAAAGATACAAATTCAGTTAAAAACAAACTACGTCACATGACGCAATCATTCACAAGTGAAAGTAAAACATAATAAAAACTAATCCTCTTTTTTATCAATTAGAGAAAAGAGGGGGCTGTACGGAATAGGCCTTTGTCTTTGTTCATTATTTTATCCTTAATATCTGGTCTTGAGAATGACAGCTTGGCTGTAGAAACTAGTTGACCATTTTAAACATTTATTGGTGAAATGGGCATATTGACTGTACATATATTTTAATACCAATAAAATAATTTAGTCTGGGTAATTTCTAAGTACCAATAAAAAAGTCAATGTTCCAGACGTAAGAAAATCTGGAATTTATCAAATAATTTTGTGAAGATTGCAATAAAGTTTATATAGGAAAAACAAAAAGGAATTTGGAAATTCGGACAAAAGAACATTTCAGAAATATTAAAAATTGTGAAATTGAAAAATCTGCAATTGCTGCACATAGTTTATTAGAACATCATAAAATTGGAAGAGAAGCTAACTTTTAAAAACAAGTAGAGAAACCTTTGGAATTGACAGTTTGGGAAAAAATATACATTCAGAAAAACAAAAATAGATCAATGAATTTTGATATCCCTAACGAAATTACATTGATTTCGAAGTTCATAAATTCAACCATAGATGGCAGCACTGAAGATGGCGACAATAGAATAGTGACGGCCGAAGAATTTCATCAGTCGGAGTTATGGCTGACGATGAAACATGATTATGTTTGAAATTGTGATATCATGGAAGCATGAATCCTATGAGGTGAGTTGTTTAAACAATATGTTCTCCGATGAATTTTAATAAAAATAAAATTAATGTATATCATACAATTGTTAAAAGCATCATTACTTATGGAGCAGAACTTTGGCCATTAACAACAAAAACAAATAAGTACCTTTGGCAATGGAAATGGATTTTATCGAAGGGCCGCTAGAATTTCAAGAAGAGAAAAAATTAGGAACTCAGTTATAAGGGAGAAAATGAAGATTGAAGACATTACTTTAGATTATATTAAAACTCAGCAATTAAGATGGTATGGACAGTTCAGTGAATGGAAGAAGATTGACTACCAAAATCTGTTTTGGAATGGAAACCTGAGGGAAGACGAAGCAGAGGAAGACCATAAAACCTCATGGAGTCAGGGAATATGTTTATATATGAAGGAGAAACATCTACAACCAGGAGATTTGATGGACCAACAAAATTGGCTATTAGGAATCGGACGATGTCAAAGACATTAATCAACCGATGATCTATCTAAGAATCTAATTTTATTTTGAAGAGAAAAATTATTACTCAGCCTGGGGCTTGAACCCAGGACCTTTAGTTTTCTAGGCCAATGCTCTATTGCTGAGCTATCTGAGTGCTCCAATCTAAATGCAAATTTTTCTTTTATCATCATCATCATCATCATCATCCGGTATCATGACAGCTACCGCTGACTTCCGGAAACCAAATGCCATTCCTCTCTGTCCATCCACTGATCTTCCTCCAATCCTCTGATATTCATAGCTGCTTGTACTCCTTCTATCCAAGTTTTCTTCGGTCTTCCTCTCTTCCTCCTTTCCATTGGATCCATTCCATAACAATTTTAGGCAATCTTTGCTCTGGCATTCTTTTGACATGACCATACCACTGTAATATTTTCTTTTCTATAATGTCTATGATGTCCAGCTCCTCTTGTACACCCATAATTTCAATTTTTCTTTTATAATTTGTTAATTCCCGAGCACCGAATACTACGAGCATTTACTCGATTATGCAAATGGCGGCTTCTTATTTAAGCGGACCAATTATTGGGGATTTTAACAATACTTTATAAAGCTAGTAGGGCTTCTTTTGATGTTTTTAGTATTAATTTAATACTCCTCACTGAATGACAAATTATATTTTGAAGAGAAAAATTATATAGCTCAGACCGGCGTTTGAACACAGGACCTTTGCCTTTCTAGGCCAATGCTCCACCACCCGATCTACCTGAGCACTTCAATCTAAAAGAAAATTTTTCTTTTATACATTGTTAATTCCCAAGCATCAAAAGCTACCGAATTCCATTTGCATTATCGAGCAAAGGCTCTTGTAGCATTCGGTGCTCAGGAATTAACTATGTATAAGAGAAAAATTTACATTTAGATTGGAGAGCTTAGATAGCTCAGCGGTTAGTAGACTAGACTGGCCTAGAAAGCCAAAGGTCCTGTGTTTGAAACCCCCACTCTGAGCATATAATTTTTCTCTTCAAATATAATTTGTCCTTCAGTGAGAAGTATTAAATTAATAATAAAATCATTATGAATCTAACTTCAGGGTGCAGGAAGTTAAACCATTCTTTTTTTTAATATTTAAATGATATATTAAGATATATAAGGACATATATACAGTATTACCCCTCTTTACACTTTTCAAGGGACCATGGGAAAAATTGTGTAAAATAGGGGAAAGTGTAAATTGAAGGAAATGAAGATAAGCTCAAATATGTAGACCCCCATATTCTGCGTCCATTCCAGAACGTGAAAAAAACAGATGGGATAATACATTATTTGCTAAATTAATGTAATGTGTGTTTTGAACAATTATAAACTTGTCTTTTCTTCTTTTCATATAGTAATCCAGCATGAACTGTAGCCATTATCCAGTCATTTGTAAAGTTAATCATCCGCTGATTAAGAGGAAATAAAATAATAATAATAAGAATTGGGTAACTAAATAAAATGAACTTAGAGCAAGATGACCGCTGGATCCAAACCAAACAATGCCCAAAAAAAATAATAACAAAAATAAGCATACACACTAATAACAATGGACAAACTAAAAGAAATAAGATGATGATAATGACAATAACTAAAAAATAATAAGACAATAATAATGACTGTATAACTAAAAAAAGTTTGGAGCAAGGTCAACACACAAGAATTGACACACTATGCATGAAGCAGTTAGAAGTCTGTATCATAGAGAACGAGTCCGTATAGAACAAAAGAAAGAAATTATAGTGGAAAAACCACTTTTTTCGCGAGCTTTGTTTTGCCACAACTCGAAGTCAGATCGTGTTGACATATCTCAATAGGCTTCATTGGTTCAATGAACATGAACTCGTTCTTTATCGATTGTGCAGAACTGACATATTTATCATTGACGCCAGTTCTAAGCCAAGCTTCATTCGCTCGATGAACAATACACTCATTCTTTATCGACTGTACAGAAGCAAGATATGAGATCTAAGCAAGATTCATTGGCTCAGTGAACATACACTCATTGTTTATCGATTGTACAGAAAAGATAAATTATGATAAATGAATGCTAGGTAGCACAAAGAGCACAAGCATCACCACGCATCGCTTTGGCATGAACAATAGTCATGACAAGTTGTATTATTTCCGTTTCTCCATCTTTGATTTTTACGCGTGAAGATCGATGTGATGTGACATAAATTATGGGGAAAATTAAATTGTAGAAGTGTAAAATCAGGGATTTTAATACATTGTGAATATAAGAAAACTGAAGGGGCTTTTAAAAAATGTTGTTAAAATGCAGGAAAAAAATTAAATGCGGGGTAATACTGTATATATGTATATATACCTTAAGAAATGTCATTTCCACCTGTTCTTTGTGTTCAGTACTCGTGCTGGAATCAAGACTCGGGAAGTACAGATGCCAATAGCTGTATAGCAAGGAGTCTGGGACGGAGCGCCTGTATTCTCGGCAATGCAGAATCGCTGCCAGTTATCTGCTGTCCCAGAACTTTGAGTAGAGTGTCTGTCCACTGTTTGCCAGCCAACAACTTGCGCATAATACGACTGGATGCAATACGACGTACAAATACTAGGAAATCCCCTAGACTTCGCTCTGCTGCACGTATGTTCCCTTTTGCCGCAGTCTGTTGTGCTTGCTGAAGCCAGGATGTGCTCCAACTGTGAATGTTATTAGTGTTACCACACTCTCAACCACTCCGATATCAAGACGATATGGCATACATCCTGAAATTCAACATACATTTATGTATTTAGGTAAAATTTAATCACTCACCTCATATTCTAGGAAAAACTAAGAGAAATATGAAAACTAGAGTGAAAGAACACCTCAGGAACGTCAAGAAAGGGCAAGTAGAAAAATTTGCAGTGGCTGCCCATGCATGACCTGGAAAAACATCTTATCAAGAAGAAGGCTAAATTAGTAAAACAAATAGAAAAACCAAAAGAACTCACTGTTTGAGAAAAGATCTACATTCAAAGGAGTGAAAAGGAGAAATTGATGAACTTTGAAATTCCCGGGGAGATTGACCTGGTTTCAAGGTTTTTTCAATCTGCCAATGGAAGGAGCAAAAGACGGCTCTTCAAGACGACAGAACAATGGTCGTGAAGGTACTGAAGATGGAAAGGAAACAAAGTTCCAAAACTAGTTTATATTTAAAAAAAAGAAGAATAATATGAGGTGAGTGATTAAATTTTACGTAAATGAATATACCTCATAGTGTGAATTCCTAAAATAAGTAAAATAACCGGCATAATGCCGGTTGAAAAATGAGAGAGATGGTTCTCTTGAAAACTAGATCCCGTGTTTACAGAAAACATTAAATATAAGGTAAGATGTAAAAATGACTCATTAATTTACGTAAGAAGAAAAATAGTTTGGCTAAACTATCCAACATGTGATATGACTTTTTGAAACACTTGATAAACTCCTTAGGGTTATTTTGACTCACCTCATTTTTTTTTTTTTCTCCAGACTACAGTTTCGTCGCATCTATGCGGCATTGTTGATGCATTCTAACTGTTGAATTTGCGGTTGTCGGTCCTGTAGATTGATTTCTGCTCCCTCTGTTGGCTGACCTTCTAAATCAATCTTTTTTTCCTTTTCCCCAGGAATTTCAAAATTCATATTGTTTTCTCCTTATTCTCGTGGATGTAAATTTTTCTCCCAAATTGATTCTATGTTTTTCTAATCAAGCATGTGCAGCTATTGCAGACTTTTCTATTTCTCAATTTTTAACATTTCTAGGTGTTCTTTCAATCTTGTATTCAAGTTCCTTTTTGTTTTTCCAATGTATATTTTTACAAGAAATTTGATAAATCCCTGATTTGTTGCCTTCATCAATCTTTTCATTTTTCATAGTTTTAATTTATTTATTTGAACTGTAATCATATTTTAGTGCTAATTTAATGTTAAATTTGCTGATTTTTTTTTAAAACTTATTAAATACTAAAGGATGGTATGTAAATTTCCTGAATTTTTACCAATTTCTTTATCTGTCTGAAGAATACTTTCATTTATCACTTTTTGTTTTTTGAATTTATTTATTTTCTAATGAATCATCTTTTCCTTAAAAACTATTCTCATTTGCCATTTTATAATGAGTTTTCTCTCTATATTAAAATTTTCTCTGCTGATGGGAATGTTCACAAGTCTGTACATTAACCATTAAAGACTGCCTGTTTATGTGCAATATGATTGAAACCTGTTTTATTCTTAGGGTTTCATTTTTTCAAACTATTTCCCCCCAATTACAATGATTTTTACATATTTTCTAATGATTATTTGAATTTTTTTTTTCACGATATTGAACTACATGAAGACATGGTAGCTATACTGATTTTAACGTATATTCTGTGTTTCAATACAGCCAACATAGAGTCTGTACTAATTAACTTAAATCAAATAAAACCAGCATGTATTCTTTCATAGGTTAGAGTACTTAAATTGCATTAGGTTAGCTTTTAGGTTCGTTGGCAATGCGAGTTCAAATATTGGATGCATTCCAGTGATTCCGTAGTATAAACTGCTTTCACATCTCGATGTTTTTATTATTTATTTCATACATCTCAATGATGGATAAATCATATTTAAAGAGAAAAATTATAACGCTCAGACCGCATTTGGGGCGGGAATTTCAACGTATATAGAGAAAGATTTGCGTTTAGATCGGTACTTGCTCAGGTAGCTCAAATGGTAGAGCCACTTGGACTAGAAAACCAAGGGTCCCGGGTTCAAGTCCCGGTCTGAGCGTTATAATTTTTCTCTTTAAATATGCTTCACATCTGTTGGTGCAATGTGCATGAGGTATGGTTGGAACTTAGAAAAATTGTTCTTGTCACATGTTTTAAAGTATTTCCAAAAGGTCCACCAGTTTCATTGTGACAAAAAACAATCATGGGGGGTCACTAGACCAATTTTAAATTTCAGCTTTTAGGCAAAATCTCATGCCTAATGTTTAGATTTCAATAATTTTTTTATATTTCATCATCATCATCATCATCATTGGTTCTACAGCCCATTGCAGGCCTTGACCACCCCTACAATGTGCCTCCATTCATCCCTCTTCTTTGCCTTTCTTCTCCATCCTCGTACACCCAGTGTCCTCAGGTCCTGTTCAATGCTGTCCAGCCATCTAATATTAGTACGCCCAACTCTTCGGTTTCCAATTATAGTTGTCAATGTGACTTTACGACACGTGTCTGATTCCTCTTCCCTGTAGAGATGTCCCAGCCATATAATTTTTGCCATCTTTATTGTTTTAATGATATCAACATCACCATATAGTTTATATAATTCATCATTATATCTAAATCACCAGTTTCCACTCTCACATATTGGGCCAACTATTTTCCTTAATATTTTTCTTTCAAATATTTTAATTTTGTTTTCATGAGTTTTTGTTGGAGCCCAACTTTCAGAGCCATAGAGGGCAACAGGTCTCAATAAAGTTTTATATATTTTTATTGTTGTTTGGTGACTTAGATATCGGGAACTGAGTTGTTTTTTAACACCAAAATATCCTCTGCTGGCTAACATTAGTCTATGATTGATTTCTTTACCAATCATATTTTCATTCGTTATCATAGAATCTAGGATATTTAAATTCCTTTCACTTTCTCAAACTTATAATTTCCAACTGCAAAACAGGCATCATTGCTTGGACTGCTTGTTATTTCCATATATTTTGTTTTGCTTTTATTCACTTTTAGGCCTATATTTTGGGCTGCACTTTCCAATTTTAAAAAGATTTTTATAATATCTGTCTAGTTTTATTTCTGTGACATATTCTGACTTCTGTTGTCATTTTATGACAATTATTATTCAATTGAAAGTCAAGCATAAATAATGACAATAAGGAAGAATGAAGATTATTATCAAGTGTTTAAAATACAAGATTTTTAAAATACATTATCAAACTCCGTTGAGGTCACTATGTTAGAATTTTAAGAAATATAAAATGGTACCTGAGATCTCAGTCGTCCTTAATAATCAGCAGTGTAGTTTTGTAGGAGGCTTTCGAAAACTTAAGTTTCATCTTCTGAGAACATACCCAGTAATGTGAACCCTCTGTACAAAACCATTACCTGCAACAGTCAGTACCAAACTGAAAGCAGAAGATGAAACTTAAGTTTTCGAAAGGCCTCCTACAAAACTACATGCGATGATTGTTGAGGACAACTGAGATCTCAGGTATTGTTTTATATTTCTTAAAATCTTCACAAAGTGTTAAAATGGTCGCTTCCTAACAAGAAGAGAATGACCTAGCGGTCATGACTTACAAGCCACCAGTTATTTATTTTGGATGTTGCAAAAATTAGAAAATATACAGTATGAACTTACGCACAAGACATGGCGAGGATATGAAGAAGTCGCATACTAGCAACAGTAAGAACTGGTGGACATTCAGAAGGTGAAGTGTGGTGAACTGGCTTGGAACACATGTTTGCAAGTATAGGAAGTAATCCAGATGACACAGCAAGAGTTATATCGGCTGGTTGATAGCGTACACTCAGAGCAAACACTGTCAGGATCTGTGTATTGCTGCCTGTAACAGTAACATTACTTCAGTTAATCTAACTTTTTATTGTTCTGTTCATACTGATTTATACATCATATACAAAAACAAAATCTAAACTATGACTATTTTTTCACAATATTTTATTGCTTTCATCATCATCATCAAAATCAAGTTCTACAGTGAGTGGTATATTTGATGGCTGATGAGGTAGTACAGTCAGACCATTGGGTCTGTGTACCTTAAGCACACTGCAATTGTTCTCAAAAAATGTAACACCTGTCCTCACTCCATTCCACACATTTCCCTCCCAGCACGTCAAACAGCAGCCACGAACCTTTCCAAGTAAAGTATATCCATGGAATGTGAAGAGAAATTCGGAAGCTTTGCGATTAGATATCTTTCTTGTTTAAAACTCAAGAGCGGAATGAGTAATTTCACGTGATCTGTTCTCCCTCATGAACTTCCTTCTGTGGCCTCATTGACTGTGCATGTTTGCCTGCCTCCTGTGTAAATGGCTTATTTCGAACAGCTTCTCTACAGATTCTACGGGTAGACTATAGGAATGTTGCCAAACTTCCCCTAAACAGTGTCATGGCTCTTGAATATTGAATAAACTAAACTCTATGGCACGACAGCCCTAGAAGACCCTTGGCCTACCAGCCGGCTGCTAGCCTCACATCTACATGTGTTAATCACAGATGTAGATGATCATCCGGCCAGTATAGGGGTGACATGTGGACAGCATGTCGGGTCCCCCAGCCATTGTAGCTGATTTTCTCAACCAGAAACCACTATTTACTGTAGTTACCCAAATTCCTCACGATGTTGGGTGGACACCAGTCCCATACTGGCCAAATTCCATGAGAAAATTTCTTCACCCATGGAGTTTCGAACCACTGCAAGTCATGTAGCTCTGCACCAAGGCCTCTTGCTTTAACCACTAGGCTATGTTTTGGGATGAATATTGAATAATATAAGGTTAATTATTACTTACATTTGAAGAGAAAAATCTTTGCCTAGACCAAGACTTGAACCTGGGACCTTTGGCTTTCCAAGCCAAATGCTCTACCAACTGAGCTACCGAAGCAAGTTGCGATCTAGATGCAAATTTTTCTCTTATATATGTTGTAATTCCCTCGTGCCAAATGCTTTGAAACCTTTGCTTCTATCAAAGCATTTGGCATGAGGGAATTAAAAAATTTGCATCTAGATCACAACTCGCCTCGGTAGCTCAGTTGGTAGAGAATTTGGCCCGGAAAGCCAAAGGTCCCAGGTTCAAGTCTCAGTCTAGGCGAAAATTTTTATCTTCAAATATAATTTATCCTTCAGTGAGAAGTGTTAAATTAATAATAAAAACATAATTATTACTTCTTCATATTTAAGTAGGTCTAATGATGCTGATTCACTTCTATATTTACTTAATAATATTTCTTTCACCACTCCGTCATACAGTATTCATGTTGAGTTGACGACACTGGACTGCAAGTGCTAATGGTCTGTCCTGCAAGAAGGCTCAAAATTGTGAGTAGTGGGAGAGATAGGAGGGAAATGATTTACTGAGGAAGACAAGGAATTAGTGTTCAGTTCGCATATCTTACGTGGGCACAGATTTGATGATCAGACAATACCAATAAAAAAAATGTGCATGCAGTTGTTGCACTTCAGGCTCTGTCTCCCAGCCTATGTTCGTGTCTACCTACATTAGCCTCCTTAGAACCCGGTTCTTCTAACTCCAATTAAAACAAAAATTTTTTTTAAAAGTAATATAAATTTGTCCAGGATTGGAATATGTTAAACTAAATATAACATCAAAAGAAAAATTAATGTTAGGAATGGGATGGCTGAATAGCATAAATGGTAACAGACTGGCATATAAAGTTAGAGGTCTCGGGTTCAAATTCCCAGCTCAGCTGCAATTGCTGATTTTTCAATTTTACCATTTTTGATATTTCTAAAGTGTTCCTCTTAGTTTTTCCCTATATATATTTACTGCCAAGTTGAGAAAACCAGCTATAACGGCTGGGGGACCTGACATGCTGACCACATGTCACCCCTCTACTGGCAGGATGATGTGATTAACACATGTAGATGTGAGGCCAGCAGCCAGCTGGTAAGCCAAGAGCCTTCTAGGCCTGTTGCGCCATGGAGTTTTTTATACTTTACTGCAGTCATAGTAACTTATTATTTTTATTCAACAGATTTGAAATGTATACAACATTTTCCTGTGTCCAAATATTAAGTTTTGGTTCTATTCCTTAATTCTTCTCTATCCTTGCAGTCAACTATCCAGCAGTCCCTGTTCTTCACCAAATTCATAATTCCCTTCATCCATGTCTTCTTAGGTCTCCCCCTTCTTTTCTTCCCATTTTTAACCCACTCAAAACTGGCAATCAATCATAGCAAATAACTTGATTAAAAGAACCTCAAAATATTACTTCCTAAAATAAAACATCCATATTTCTTACTATCTGGCACATTAGTTATTAGAAGATATTCAGGCTAAATTAATTCCTAATGATTTTAAAATAGTTTATAGGTGTCAATGTACTATTGAATTTGTTAATATCTTAAAAGTTTTCTCTGATTCAATATGTTAAATAATTATTATTACTATTAGTATTTTATAATTTTAACTTAAGATAATTTACTACTGTACTTGCCATTGTATTGCTCCAGTGATGAGATCAACAGAGAATAAATCTGGTGTACAGTGCTACGTATTTGCAACTGGAGAGGCTGCGGTGCTGCCCTCACTGCGTCCAGGTAGTGGTATAACTGAGTGCATGGTCCTTCACTGGCCAGTGTCCCCAACCCAAAACAACCTGCCAACAACTGCTGGTGAACCTGTACCAAATAAAATATACACAACCTAGTTACACTAGCATATGAATCTTAGTTTCAAAATTGTGAATTCTCGTTAAACTTTATTACAGGGGAAAAAAATAGCTACCCAGGTTTGAAGTTGGAAAAAATGTTGCTCAAATTCAGTACTTATTCCAACAACAATTTGGTGAACACTCAGGTCCTAACAAAATGTTATATTTAACTTTTATAGGAATTAATCACTATGAGGTGAATTTATGATAAAATCAAATGTTTTCTTACCTCTCCTCATATAAATCTTCTAAGTAGATTGCAATTTTGAGACTATAATGGTTTCATCTTCAGTACAATCTTGGCGACTGATGTTATGTCGATCAGAAGAAACACTTCTTCTTCCCTCTGTTGGTGGACCGATGAACCTCTGGATCTATATCCTGACCTGATCCAGAGGTTCATCGGTGCACCAACAGAGAGAAGAAAAATGTTTCTTCCGAACGACATAACATCAGTCGCCAAGATTGTACTGAAGATGACACCGTTATGGTCTCGAAATTGCGATCTACTTAGAAGATTTATATGAGGACAGGTAGGAAACATTTGATTTTATCATAAAATGTTATATATAGGGCAAGGCAATTAATGATTTTTGCATCTTTTTCTTATGAAGCTTGAAACATTGCTTGCATATATGAAAATGTATGACATTAAAAAACGGATTAAATAACAGCAATTCATTACGGCATTTTTTTTGCATTTTCTTAACTTTTCTAGGGATAGGTCATTTTTTGGCAATTTTTAGGTCATTTTGAGCATTTTTTACACTTTCGAGAAGGCTGTGACCTTATTTGTATTTGATTTGAGATTTTTATTATAATTCAGTATTTTTCCTTGTCAATACAATTTCTAGAATTAAGTACATGTTTTGCTAACTACTACCCCTATTTTTCAAGGTATATGCTTAAGAACTTGCCCACTTCTAGGAATTTTATTCAATTTCTTAGAGGTTATGCTAACTTCTACCCCTATTTTGATTGTTAACTGCAATTCAAAATTGTTGTAAAAGTAGATTGTGTAATTGAAATGGATTATCTGCAATAAAAGGTACTCTAAAATGTATTTTTTAATACTTTTCTTTTAATATTTTGATAAGTTTAAATTTTATGTAATTCAGTAATCAAGTGAGTACTTAATCTAATAAATAGTATTTTTATTGGTAAATTCTCAACTTTTTATTCATCATTTTTTTTTATTTTATTGGTCATTTTTTGTATTTTTTAGGTCATAAATGCATATTTTTTACCAATTTATAGGTCATTAAATGCCTTGCCCTAGTTATATATTTTTTAAATCAAATTACAGTGAAGTAAATCTATGAGATATTTTCAATTTATAAATGATTTGGATAAAATGTTTTTAAATATCACCTCATAAAGTTCCATGATTTTATGATAACCAGTTTCAAAGGCCTTTTGCCTTCATCCCCAGTCAAACTCCAACTCCAACAACTTTTCAAAGTAATCAATTGAGTTAGTGGTTACTTGATGAAAATCTTTTTCGAAGTATTTTTATTGAGAATTTAAACATTAATTTTTAAGCGATTAAAGCTACTATTTTTCTTTCTAAAATAAAACTATATCCAATTCCGGAACATGTTAATTTAAAATATAACATCAAAATCGTATTTAATTATTACTAACAATTTTAACATCAGACAACCTCATAGTCTTGTGGTTAGAGGTCCTGACTACAGTTCTTGAGGTTTCATCTTTGATCCCTGATCAGACCACAGGAATTCTTCCTTAAAGGGAATTACTCATGTTGTCATCCATGGTCTGGAATTTAGGTCAAAATTAGGTTTAAGAAAGTCTTGCATTGTAGTCAAGCAATTTAAGGCATGATGTCTCAGTGGAGAACTTTTACAGGATTGCACTAGTTCAAGTCCCTATGGGGGAAGAAATTTTCTCATGGAAATTTGGCCAATATGGGATCAATGCTCACCCAGCATCATGAAGAATTTGGGTAGCTACAGTAAATAATAGCACCAGTTTGAGAAAGTCAGCTATAATGGCTGGTGGACCTGATATGCTGACCACATTTCACCTTATAGTGCTAGATAATCAACAAACCTCTAAGATAACATATGGATGTGAGGCCAGCAGTCAGTTGTTAGGCAAAGGGCCTTCTACATTTGTTTGTGCATGGATTTTTTTTTTTTAAGTTAGAGGAGTCTCCTGGTGCTTTGTATATCATTTATCACCCATCATATCAACAGGATAACTTAATTAAGGGTAGAATATGTTTATCACTCACCTCATATTGTTCATATAGAACAATATGAGGTGAGTGATAAACATATTCTACCTTAATGAATATACCTCATAGTGAGAATTCCTAAAATAAGTAAGGATAACTTAATTCTGCCTTCCAGGCACTCTAACTTCAGAAGTGGATTACAATTCCACCAATCCCAGGAGAGAATGCAAGAAATGTCATGAAACAAAAAAAAATTGTTGACCAGTCAATTATTAGTAACAATTCTTAACATTAAAAGAACATTGGAGCACTACAAGTTTAAAAAAGATTTTAAAAAGTTTATAACACAAGTTTGGCAACGAAGAATAAATACAGCCTCAATATGATAATTAAAACAAACAAAAATGAATAAATTAAAGAAGAAAATAAATTGGGAATTTACCAGATTAAATGCAGAGATTGTGACAAAATTTATAAAGGAAAAAGAAAAAAAAAAAGAATGAATGAGTAACTCTTTATCTTACCTCATACTTTATGTTCCTTTAAACATGGGAACTGCAGTTTTCAAGAGGAATCCCTCTTATCTTCAGCTGCCATTATAGATAAGAGGGACTGGAAGATTTGTTTATCTTCTCCCTCATCTTCTTCCTCTTTGATTCTAAAATGTATAATAATCCTATATATTTGAGTATTATGTTTAATATAATACACTCTTGCATGGAAGCTAATATTTCTAGAAAGTTTCATGCAGATGCAGACTCGTAAGTGACGTCAGAGTCTTTGTTATGTGTAATTGCAAGTCATCCAACTAATCAAATCGAATTAAATTGGTCAGTGTATAAATCTCCATCTTCTATGGGCATTATCATTTAATATGTATTATTTTTCTTATTGGATGTTATTCCTTGGCGCACACTGGCTGTGTTAATACAGTATGGCCTACATTATTTTATGTTAAACTTTATGGAATTTCCACACAGCCCGCATAATGATAGCTTGGCTTCAGTTGGAGATTGACAAGTGCCAGGTGCGGACCTGTTTTTGCTCAACTCCTTGCACATGCACATTAAATTCACAAAAATTATTAATTATATTATTTTTCGTCTGGACATCTTACCTTCAAATTAATGTTGATTTGTTCTTGGACATGTTTCAAAACAATTCTGTTTTATCGTCAGCTTTCCCAGGTAAGATGTCCAGACGAAAAATAATATAATTAAAATAACCTCAAAATAAAACTTCCTAAAATTAAATATTAATCACAAAAATTATATTATTAATACCTAAATTTAAATAGTGCAACAGTGATCCGATAAAAATTTACAAGAAGAAGTAAAAACTAAATTGTGCAAATGTGATTCCGTGTGAAGTTTTTTAATAATAAATATTGTTTTTCCTTTTATTAAATTTATTTTTGTGATTTATAGTTTATTGTTCTCCATGAGCTACCCTTCTTTTTCTGCCGCAGTTTTGCCAGTGGTCCTCCATTTCTAATTTTATATAAACTATTGTGAACTCCATAGTCAGACATCGTTCCAGGGACTGCTCTTGAAAACTGCAATTCCCGTATTTAAAGAAACAAAGTATGAGGTAAGAAAAAAATGACTCATTCATTCATTGAATTAAGAACCTTATAATAGTTCCCATATTTAACTATGAAGACAAAAACAAATTTGAAAACCAGGGTGGAAAAAATATCTTAGGAATGTCAAAAATTGTGAAGTGGAAAAATCAACGGTAGCTGCTCATACTTGGTCCGAAAAACATCTAATTGAAAGAAAGGCTAGTTCAATTAAACAAATAGAAGAACCAAAAGAGCTCATGGTTTAAAAAAGAAAAATCCACATTAAAAAAAAACTTATGAATTTTCAAATTCCTGAGGAATTTGATTTAATTTAGAGGTTAATTACTCCACCAACAGATGGAGTAAGAAGCAGTTCTCCTGAACGACATAACACTGGTCGAGATATTACTGAAGAATAAACTGCCAAGGTTTTGAAAATGATTTAATTAGAGGACTGGATATGAGGTGAGGTATAAAGAAATTTAATTTTAGCATTAAAAGAACACTTAATATTTAATTTTAGGAAGTTATATTTTGAGGTTATTTTAATATCAGTCTGGAAAGCTGAAGATAAAACAGAGAATTGTTTTGAAACATGTCAAGAACAAATCAAATTAAAAGAACACTTGTTTATCTGTAAGAAAAGGAGAATGTCTGGGACAGACTGTATACTCACACAACTAAGCAGCATTGTGTTGCCTGGTGCCACATCTTCGTCCTTGCAACAAACTTTCTCTGCAGTTGTTAGCAGTTCCAAGATTTGATTCAGCGCTGATAACCTGTGCTGCAACAAGAACAATTCACTTAAAAATAAGATAATTTAGCTCAACTGCACTATCTTAGTTAAAATCATGCCTGCAATAGAACCAGCAGATTTGGGTTTGATACCCAGCAGGGTTTGAAAATTTGGCTCAAGTATCCATTATGCAGGCATGTTTTAAAATATCTTACAAAATTTTTGTCAAATTGTAGAGTTACAGCATCATTTTAATAATTCTTACTATTATTTTAAACATTTTGTAAAAATTATTAAAACTTCTTTTTTTTAATTTTTAATAATATGAGGTGCCTTCTATTCAGGGCCTATATCATAAAACATCTTTTAGTAGCTACTTATTAGCAGTGTAAAATTTACTAGTTAGCAGTCTGATAAATCCTGTTTCATAATACAAATGTACACTGCTAAATTTGCTAAACTATTTTTAGCAGTTAGCAGTGTAACTTCATATAAAGATTATATGACATAGACAATAATTATTCTCTGCTGGATTTCAAGGCCTTCTCTATGGATGCATTCCAAAATATAATATCTCTATTGCATTGTTGTTCTGTAATATTATTCTTAAGGAAAGTTATCAAAATGTCAAAATCACTTAAAACATAACAAAAATGTAACAAAGCAAGAGAATTTCTTAAGGAAAATTTTATAAAATTATTTTCAAGTTAAATTTGTTATATTACTTTTAAATTGTATATACTGCTAACTACTTTTATCATCATCTGTTAACTCATATAGTTTTTTTTTTATTCAATGCTACCAAGTTGTCATTTCAACATTCTGGTATTTTCTCCTGGCATGATGTTATTGTAACCCACTTCTGAGGTTGAGGCATCTGGAAAGCAGAGTTACGCTGCCCCGATGATATATGATGGGTGGTGATGATAATGATGCACCAGGAGAGGCTTTAATCCTAAACTTAATCTAATGAGGTGAATATGATATTTGATGATAATGAAGGCCAGATAATGTTCGGGGACTGTTTGGGTCTTAAAGTTTCCTGACATTTGTCTTAGAGGTGAGGAAAAAACACCAAAAAAAAACCATCACCCGAGAAACTTGTCCCAACCGGGAATCGAACCCGGGCCTGCTGCATAAAAAGGCAGCACGCTATCTCGAAATCACAGTGGTGGACGTAAACTCATATATTGGGAATGTAAATTAGTAGGTCTCATTTACAAAATATGAGGTAAGATGACGGCAGACTCAACTTATTTATTAAGTAAAACATCAAAATTTTACTTCCTATTGTATTTTCACAATAGGAAGTCTCATGCTATATGAAACTATATTGCTGCCTTGTCACGCAGAAGGCCTGTTCGATCCCCGGTCAGGACTAGTTTCCTGGATGAGGTTTTTTCCTCACTTTTAAGACAAATGTCAGAAATAAGAATCAAATGAATCGTGAATACTTCTTACCTCATATATGAGGGTGAATCAAATATAAACCGGAATTATTGTTTACAATTTTATTGAATTAACAAAAAAATACAAAACCACCACCTCATTTTTCTACATAGTCTCCTGCATTTCCAACATACTTTTGCCATCGAGTTGGCAACTTTTTGATGTCGTCCTTGAAGAATGACGGATGACGTGTAGTCAGCCAGTTGCGCATGAACTCCTCTACCGCTGCGCATTGTCACCAACACCGCCTTCCTCCCCAGGTCTTCTTTCAGTGGCCCAAACAAATGGTAGTCACAGAACTGTAAGGAGGATGTTCCAGAGGTGTCCAATGCATTTTCTTCAGTTTTTCTTGTGTCAAACCGAGCAGTGTGGTGGCCTTGCATTGTCATGCAGCACAATCACATTTCGGATCGGTTTCCGGCGGCACTTGTAGCGATATGCTGCTTTTGTCTTGTCCAAAAGCCAGCAGTAGTACTCTGCATTCACTGTTCGTCACTCATGAAGGAAATCCACTAGCACAACTCCTTCAGAGCCCCAAAAAAACAGTCGCAAGGACCTTTCCAGCAGAAAGGCGTGTTTTGGCCTTAACTGGTCCAGCTGCACCTCGCTCTCGCCACTCCATGCTGGAACGTTTTGATTCTGGGGTGTAATGATGAACCCAAGTTTCATCAGAGGTCACAATGCGATTCAGAAAATCATCTCCTTCCTCCTTGTAGTGACTCAGATGCCTCTGAGACACTTCCTGGTGCAAATTTTTTTGTTCCTGGCTGAGGAGCCGAGGAACCCACCTGGCTGACAATTTTCGGAATTTGAGTTCATCACTGATGATGGCTTGAACACTTCCGAAGCTTATTCCAACGTGTGAAGCAATTTCAGAAATTGTTAAGCGCCGATCCTCCTCAATAAGGTCCCGTACAGCACGAATGTTGTCTGCAGTGATGCTTGTTTGTTGCCATCTTTGGTGGGGCTCATTTTCCACTGAATCCTGGCCCGCCAAATTTTTTTCCGCCAATCATACACCTGCGTCTTCGAAAGGGTTGCTTCCCCGAACTGCACATGGAGCCTTCTCAAAATTTCAGAGGGTTTAGTGCCTTCTTTCGCCAGAAACTTAATAATAATGTATTGCACAACAGATGTGTGTACCTCTTGCTCGCTCATGGCGTACTGAAGCAAGCAGCCGTCTCTTCAGAGTGCGACACATCAAGATCCCTACTCCAGACACCCCCACCAACTTCCCCTCCAAACTGCAAACCTTTGCAGTTCGCTACCAGAGCCTCCAGATACAAATTCTGGTTTATATTTGATCCACCCTCGCATCTTACTTTTTTTTAACACAGCACCGCAGTATCGGAAAAACATCTATTCCATCCTCAGCTGTTTTCACGACTGTCAATTTTTTCCTTGCCGGTAATTATCCAAACTGCCATCTGGTGTATTTTGAAGAAGTAATTTTCTAAACTGCCATCTGGTGTACTTTTGAAAGAAATTTGTAATCAAGCTTGGTTCATCCAGAACCTCGAAGTTCAAGGTTCTAGTATTGTTTTTTTGAATATATATCTTTTCCCAAACTGTTAATTCCAAGGTTTAGATAGATGTTTCAAAAGTTTTTGCTTCTGTTTCAATTCTATGATTCTCTAATAAACTATATGCTGCTATAGCTGATTTTTCAATTCACTATTTTTTGTGTTTCTAAGTGTTCTTTTTTTTGCGAGTTTCTAAGTTCCTTTTTGTTTTTCCTATATATACTTTATTGCAATCTTTGCAATTAATTTCATAAATTCTAGATTTTTATTGTCTGGGGTGTTAACTTTTTTATTAGTTAACAGAAGATTACCCAGGCTGAATTGTTAATCGGAGCCAATGTTGTATTAAATTTTTTGAAAATCTTTTGAAAATTTGTTATGGACTTCTGGATGGTAAGTAAATTTCTTGAATTTTTCATCTTTCTTGGAATTACATTGCAGAGTGGTGTATTCATATAACCTGTTTTTGTTGTTTAAATTTCTTTGATTTCTTATTTATTATGTGTTCATCAAAAAACCATTTATTTTAGCAATGTGTACAATATGATTATCTTCATTACAAAAAAAAAAGTCAGTAAACTTTAAGGCCCAAACAGTCCTCAAATATCATATGGCCATCATAATCATCATTCATATTCACCTCATTAGATTAAGTTTAGGATTAAGGACTCTCCTGGTGCACCAGTATTATCATCATCATCGCCTGTCAAATCATTGGGGCAGCCATAAACCCTGCTTTCCAGGTGCTCCAACCTCAGAAGTGGCCAATGCCAGGAAAGAAAACCAGAAATGTCGAAATGACAACTTGGGGCACTGAATAAAAAAAAACATTGTAGTTACACTGACTATTTAACTCATGCCCCAAATGGGAGTCAATGACCAATCACGTTCCAATGATTTCTGTTTTACAACCAATCAGAGTCGTGTTTCACGAAATATTTATCAGTGTTATAATTACCATATTAAAGAAAGCTCCTCCTTACAATATTGCGTTCCTTTGGCATAAATAGTATGATCTGGTTGCAGTGATAAACAAAAGAAGCAGTAGAAGCGTACCTATCGTTTCTCATTTGTTTTCAAACATCGCCGTTTACATTAAATATATAAATATTTTAAAATAACTATAGTTAAATAATTATTTGTGAGTAAACAGCTTAATTTATTCGTTAAATAGTCTAACAAATGCCACTCTTGATTTCCAAATTCTCTAGATAATTCACTCCTCACTTCGTGAGTCGTGAATTTATCGATAATTTGGAAATCACTCGTGGCATTACTTAATGATTAAATCATCAATCATCTGCCTTTCAAGTATTAGGCCCAGTGGCCTGTTACGGTCTCTCCCCGCCATCTCCGAAAAGGTCGAACCCACAGATCTTCTGCCTCGAGGAATGTACTGAAGAATTTGTTTTGGTATTCTGTGACAATCCATGCGCTGAATATGGGCAAGCCAATTGTTTCTATTATTCTTGGAGGTATTCAGATATAGATACGATGTTTAACTCTCTGGCTATTGTTGAATTTCTTTGGTGGTCTAGAAGGCTATAACCTGCAGTTCGTCGCAGAAATTTCATCTCCGTGGCTGTAATATGATGGTCATCCTGAGTTCTGATGGTCCAAAGCTTCACTGCCATAAACAGATTATGGGGTCTATCAAGAACTTTATAGATTTTCATTTCTGTGTGTCTCTGCACTTTTGATGGGTTTAAAAACTTGGTTGATATTCTTAAAGCTTATTATAGTTTTGTATTTTAAAGGATATATCACATTCCTCATTATAGTTAGATTATATCCTTAAGTATTTAAATGAATTTACTTGCTCTAATATGGAATTCTGAATACAAATTTTACTTCTTACTGGGAATTTCCCTTGAAAGGCCATGACTTAGATTTGTTGTTGATATTTCCATGTTAAATCGTTGG
The DNA here is from genome assembly GCA_030220185.1 of Diploptera punctata. NCBI lineage: Eukaryota > Metazoa > Arthropoda > Insecta > Blattodea > Blaberidae > Diploptera > Diploptera punctata. Next base: position 30,647 of record JASPKZ010002425.1, read on the forward strand.
GCTATTATATTAAGATGATGAGTGGAATATTGTAATTCATCTTCATTATTGCCGAAAAGAGCCTGATCATCTGCATATAAGAGTGTGTCTAAAATTGTGTGTCTTGAGAGAGGAATATTACCATGAACTGTCAATCTCCAGTGTCTGATGATAGCATTAATGATACATTAAATAGAAGTGGTGATACAGGGCATCCTTGTCTGACTCCGCAAAGCGTTGTGATGTACCAAGGCCATGTCCAAAAAATTATTCTGCCAATTTTAACTGCAAGGTACAGAAATCGAAGCCAGAATTCAACAATGGCAACCCACTGTGCGAACCAAATGAACATCCCTGTATGAATAGAGTGGAGTGGAGTCTGGGAGATTGTGGTACAGGAACAGGATGTCAGGGTTTATCCTATTCACCAAGTCAGGAGTTGTATTACTTCCTTATAGTTTAAATGAGAGATTTGGCGCTGGATTTTATTGCTTGCAGTTAAAAGCATCGTATATTTTTTTTTTGGATATGGCCTTGTTACATCACAATGCTTCTCTGGAAGAATTTTCAAAGTAGGTTGCCAGTTCCCTTGTTAGGAAAATCAGGATGCTATTGAGAGACAAGCCATATGTTGGAAACTGAAGACCAGAGGAAAGAGGAAGATCACAAACTGTCATGAAGAGGACACCAGAAAGGGAGGAAAATTGAAGATTTTAGCATGGAATACAGATGCTGAAGTTGCTATTTTGAGGCCCTATGATCTGGATAAGAATAACAGGAGATACTATGCTACTATTAAAAAAAATTATATAAGACTTACTTCAGCTCGGCTGTGCTGGTGGCTCATGGCTGCACACAGTTTCTTTGGATCACTGTTCCAAACCATTTTCTGCATCTATTGCAGATATCAGAGTTTGTCTCTCACCTGGTTCACCACATACAAACAGGAGCACAGAATTGCAGAGTCTGCGCAGCGATACAAAATCGCGTCTCTCATCTATCAACCTGAATATAACCAAAAACCAAATATTAATAATTGATTGTAGAATGCAGGATTTCATGGCTGGTAGTCATTGTATACAATATTCTGGACTATAGGGCCATGGCCAATAACTGGTGTTTCTCCCAGACATTTCTCCCTCGACTATGGAAGGCATATTCAGTGGCGAGTTCTTCTAGATGATGTTTCCTGGTCACAGGCTATGTATGAGTGGTAGACTGCTGAACCCGGTATTTATACTTGTTCATAGTTAAATAGTCATATTATCAGTTGAAAATGGGAGGGATGTTCCTCTTGAAAACTGCAGTTCCCATGTTTAAGAAAACATAAACTATGAGGTAAGATAAGAAATGACTTATTCATTCATTCATTGAATTTCTACTTGTGCTGGTCCCTGAATGTCCAAACAAAATCTAGCATCTGATTGGTTCTAGAAGAACTTGCTATTAAAGATGCCTTCTGTAGTCGAGGGTGAAACACCAGTTCCGGACCACTGCTTATAAGCCCAGAATATTTTAATACAATAACATAAATTAAATTTAATCTGATTTTACCCACCTCAGCTCACATTTTTGTAAAACTCAGGGACCGATTTAGGAAGGAGAATCTCTTTCCATTGTCAACTGGTATCTGAGAGTTCTGAGTTTTATAAAAATATGGGGTGAAGTAAAATCTGATTCATCTAATTATTATTATTAAATAAAACTTCATGATGTGACTTCCTAAATTATCACTAAAAGTTATTATTCCTTCAATATGCTTATTCTTCATGTTTCCTGATATTCCCTCATTTAGCAGGTCAAGTTTGGACAGGCTTGCCATTTATCTCAGACATTCCATAATATTCTCTCCAAGATTCCAATTTATATGCCAAGAATCAGAGTTACCTGGCTATACCTCCCACTTCAATCAATGCCTGTATGTAAATTAATATACTTATTTATGTACAATTTTATTAATCACATAATACTGTATTTTTAAAAATATTTGAGGTGAGTGATAAAATTATACATAAATAAATAACAACCACATAGTATGATAAAATCAAATGTTTACTACCTCTCCTCATATAAATCTTCTATGTAGATCGCGATTTCGAGACCATAACGGTCTCATCTTCAGTACAATCTTGGCGATTGATGTATGTTGATTGGAAGAAAGCACTTCTTCTTTCCTCTGTTGGTGGACCGATGAACCTCTGGATCAGGTCAGGATTTGTGGGAATTTCAAAGTTCATAAGTTTTCCTTTGTTTTTCTGAATGTGGATTTTTTCCCAACCGTGAGGAAAAGGAACTCACAGTTTTGGAAAAAATCCACATTCAGAAAAACAAAGGAAACTTATGAACAAATTATATTTGAAAAGAAAAATATAATTTGTCCATCATTAAGATGTTTAAAAATGAATAATATTAACATTGAAAACTTATGAACTTTGAAATTTCTGCAAATCCTGACCTGATCCAGAGGTTCATCGGTCCACCAACAGAGGAAAGAGAGTGTTTCTTCCGATTGACATAACATTAGTCGCCAAGATTGTACTGAAGATGAGACCGTTATGATCTCGAAATCCCAATCTGCTTAGAAGATTTATATGAGGAGAGGTAGGAAACATTTGATTTTATCATAAATTAAACCTCATAGTGATTAATTCCTGTAAATGTTGAAGACCTCATAGTGTTAATTCCTATAAAAAAATTAATATACTTAGTTTGATTGATAAATAATTTTTTGAGGTGAACGTTTTTGGGATTTGACTAAAAGATCTTTGTTTTATAAAACATATGCACTAACTGTGTGCTACCTCAGGGTCCTTATTCAGAAACAAATTTCTCTCTCTCTTACATCCCCACTTCCCATAGCAGTGAACCATCACTTACAATACAATTGGTTATTTCTATTTCAAGAACGCTTCATTATAGGATTATTAATACTATTAATATAGCTGCAAGTCAGCCGAGGTGAAATAGTGGCTATGTTCCTTACTTCTGGTCCCAGGGTCACAGGTCAAAACCAGGTTAGGGTTGATGGATTTATTTTGGATGGAAAAATCCAAGTACAAGTCCTCCAGGACGGACTTTAAGCTATGGATCCCAAGTCTGAAGATTTTCAGTTTCATAAAGAACCTTAAGCCTGAGTAAAGAGATTCTCAACAAAATTTACCGACCTTCATGATACCTTAGTTTGCCTATTAGATGTCTTACTGGGTCAGTATTGTTGACCGCATACCATTCATGACATCTGTAGAAAAATAGCAGTAACTAACTTATTTATGGTATAAATATGGAAATAACATTATGAGGTTCTTAATTCAATGAATGAAAGAAACTCTTTTATTTTACCTCACATTTCATGTTTTTTAAAAAAGGAACTGCAGTTTTCAAGAGGAGTCCCCTCTTATCTTCAGCAACATTATGACTCTTCTTAATGAAAGAGTTATCTCATGAAATATGAGGTAAGATAAGAAATCAATAAATTAACTTGGTCCCCGCGCTATAGCCGAGTGGTTAAGGCAGGAAGTCTTAGCGCAAAGCTACGCGACTTGCAATGGTTCGAGTCTCCATGGGGGAAGAATTTTCTCATGGTATTTTGGCCAGTATGGGTCCGGTGCCCAACCAGCATTGTGAGGCATTGGGTTAGCCACAATATGTGGTGGTTCCAGATTGAGAAAACCAGCTATAATGGCTGCGGGACTAGACGTGCTGACCACACTGTAACCCTACACTGGCTAGATGATCATCTACCTCTGTGATTGACACATGTGTTGTGAGGCCAGCAGCCAGCTAGTAGGCTAAGGGCCTTCTAGGCGTGGTCGCGCCATGGAATTATTATTATTTACTAGTAACTCCTAACAAAGGAAATAATAAAGCCCAACACTGGGCTGTTATTTGTCATTGTAGATAAATTTATAGCTGTACAGCTATATTTTAACATTATTACATATACATTTTTTACATTCAGTTTGATCGATAAATCATTTTTTTGCATACTACTCTCTCATAAAGCGAGAAAATTTTACACTAACCACTTGTATTCCACTCCGGATTCTTATTCAGATGTAAATTTTCATAGGAAAAATAAAAAAGAAATATGAAAACCAGAGTGAAGGAATATCTTAGGAACATCAAAAATGGGGAATAGAAAATCTTCAGTAGCCATTCATGCATGCATAGAAAACACATCAAATGGAAAGAAATGTCAAATTAAGAAAAAAACAGAAAAACCTGAAGAGGTTATGGTTTGGGGAAAAAATCCACATTCAAAAAAAAAAAATTAACGAGTTTTGAAATTCTTGGGAAGTTGATTTGATTGGAAGGTTCATTGGTTTCCAACAGACAGAGTAAGAAGCAGTGGTTCCTAGACAACAGAACGATGGTAATGGAATCACTGAAATTGAAACCAATAAGGTTTGAAAACCAGTCTAATTAGAAGACAGATGAGATGATAAAGAATTTATTTTAAATTTTGGGTATTCTTTACAAATTTTTCCAAGTTCCAATCATACACTATGCGCATGCACCCAACAAAGGTGAAGCAGTTTATACTATGGAATCATGGGATGCAGTCAACATATACAAAATATTTAATGAACCTAAAAGCTAACCTATGTAATTAAAATACTCTAACCTCTGAAAGATCAACCTAAAAGCTAACCTAATGCAATTAAAATACTCTAACCTCTGAAAGATCAACCTAAAAGCTAACCTAATACAATTTAAGCAATATATTAAATATATGTAATACTGGACTACATCTCCAGATATCAGCTAAACTGGAAGGAATATGTCTCAAGAATGGCTAGATCCAGGATCCCCAAGGCAATAATGAACTACTGTCCCAAATGGGAAACGGTCACTTGGTCGACCTATGAAAAGATTGCACGAAAACCGCTTTCTCAGGCCATGACAGTTTTCTCTAGGACTAATACCTGGCAGGATGATGATGATGATGATATTAAATATATGTAGGAAATAACATTATGAGGTTTTTTTTTTATTATATTTAAGTTTTTTATTTTTACTCACCTCATATTCTTGAATTTTATGCAAGAATAAAGAGAAAAAGCATTAATTTTGAAATTCCCGGTGAAAAGGAAAAAAAAAATTGATTTGGAAGTTCATCGGTCAGCCAACGGAGGGCACAGAAATCAATTTGCAGGAGAGACAGTTGTGAAGCATAGAAACTGTTGCACAGATAGAGATGAAACTGGTCTGCATAAGATTACAGAAATATGAGGTGAGTAAAAATAAACAACTCAAATATTTAACTTTTATAGGAATTAATCACTATGAGATTTAATTTATGATAAAATCAATTTTTTTTTATTTTGGTAAAAGTTTTTATCACTGTTGTCTTTTTATTTCTGTCGTCTTGAAGAGCCATCCTCAGAACAAGTCATGATAATACTGAGGATGGAACAGAAACTAAGTTCCAAAACTAGTTTATAACTAAATAAGAAGAATAATATGAGGTGAGTGATAAAAAATTTTACCTAAATGAATATACCTCATAGTGTAAATTCCTAAAATAAGTAACTCAAATATTAAGGTAGAATATACCTCATAGTGAGAATTCCTAAAATAAGTAACTCAAATATACAAAGTTAAAATTGGGAAACACATTATGAGGTTCTTAATTAATTTATTAACTCAAATATAATTAAGCACTCTAACCTGTGAAAGAATGCAATGCCAAAATAAATAGTAAGTTCTGAAATTCTGAAATATGAGTACATACTCTATGTTGGCTCGACTGGAACAGTCTTTGTTGTTGTATAGAATATTCATTAAAATCAACATGGCTGACATGTCTTCATGTAGTTAAATATCATAGAAAAATATATTGGAATAATCGTTAAAAAAAATAAAAATCATTGTACATGGTGGGAAATAATTTGAAAAATGAAATTCTAAGAATAAAATTTGACATGAGTTTATGTAGGAATTAAAAAAGTCGTGTCAGAGGTTGTAAAAAATAGCCAAAATGTTAAAATATACCTCATAGTGATATTTCCTATATATGGTTCAATTAATTTTCAAAACTTGTAACATAAATAATAATGAGAAATAATAAATATGGTGAAATTTGCTATTAGTATGAAAAAAGTGGCTTACGTATAGCAGTCATTTGCCCTGATGGTCTTATCTGTCTCTTCATCAGAGCTGTGTTCCTCTTCATGCCAAGGTTTGTCCAGACCCTTCACAGCAGTCAGTAGAAATATACATCGCAACAAAACAGTGTGACACAGTTCCTCGTAGTTATCACTTAAAATGCCTTGTGACGTTCCTCCACACTCACTCTCAACTTCATCTGTAACAAAACCACTTCAATAAAACCTCTTAACTTTTAAACATTACTGTTGTGGCCAGGAATGTGTTTGCACTTCCCTTTTCTAAATGCCTAGAGCAAGTGGCTGAATGTAATCATATTAAAATGTTTTAAAATTTAAAATATAATTCTTTACACTTCACCTCATATCCTGTCTTCTATTTAGAGCAGTTTTGTAACCTGAGTAGTTACATCTTCAGTTGTTACAAAAACCGATGTTCTGTCGTCCAGAAACACTGCTTCTTACTTTATCTGTTGGTGGACCGATGAACCTCCCAATCAAACCAACTTCCCAGGAATTTAGTTCAAAAACTAAGAAAGAAAAATTAATACATTTTGAAATTCCGGGAAGTTGATTTGATTGGGAGGTTCATTAAATTAAGAAGCAGTTCTCAGGATGACAAAACATGGTCATGTAACTATGAAGATGTAACTGCTAAGGTATGAAACCAATCTAAATAGAAGACAGGATATTAGGTGAGGTGTAAAGAATTTTATTTTAAATTTTTAATTAAACCTCATAGTAAACTTCCTGTAACATTTCAATATTAAAATACATTTCTTTATTTGAAGTTTCCTTGTAGATCATTCCATGTACTTCCCTGGATGATGGATTTTCAATCTACTTAATTAGGATATTTATCAATAAAATTTATAGAGAAAAATGGTTTAGACATGTAGAAAGAATGAACATAACAAGATTACCAAAAGTAGCATTTAACTACAAGCTAAGAGGTTCAAGGAATGTAGGAAGGCCAGTGAAAAGATGGACAGAACAACTGTGAACAGGCATTTTACCTAGCCCGTGAAGTGAAGCAGAAGAAGAATCAATAAAATTATAAATTTCTGTTTAAATATTAACATAACTTGCTTTTGAGGTATTAATTTAAATGTTATCATTCGTAATGATGGACAATTATTATTTTGAAAAGAAAAATTAACGCCTGAACGGAATTTGAACCCAAAACTTCTAGCTTTGTACACTAGCACAAAGAGCTAGAGGTTTTGGGTTCAAATCCCGATTCAGTTAATTTATCTTTTCTTAATAATAACTTGGTTTATTTACGAGCACTGATTATTTAAACATTTCAATTCACTTAAAATAATAAACTTTCTATGTAGTTATAATAATTATTTCAAGTATTACTGGAGACTGTGGACAACTGGCCTAAATTTCAATGGCTGTGCCACAAGACTAGCGAGAGTAACTCCCAGCATGCAAAGAAGAAGCTGTCAAGCAGGTGGGAGATATCTCTGGCCAGTAGAAAATTAATAAATTAAATTAAACTTGTTGGTCAAGAATTATTGGCAGCAACCAACAAAAAAAAATATCATGTGCAGAACAACACAAGTGCTCAGTGCTCAGTTTGATTATTGCATTGGAACGGGTAAACTTGAAAAATGGGAGAAACATAACAAAATAAAATATACCTCACAATATGTTGGAGGTACATTACCAACAAATGAAATTAATAAAGTATAAATATGAGTTAGGAACATGCAGAAGGCAGACATTCAAAGTAAATTAAGGTATAATTTTTTATCACTCATCTGATATTGTTCTTTTTATTTGACTATAAACTAGTTTCGGAACATAGTTTCTGTTCCATCCTCAGTATCGTCATGACCGTTGTTCTGTCGTCTTGAAGAGCTTCCTTCGCTCCTTCCATTGGCTGACTGAAAAACCTCGAAACCAGGTCATTCTCACCGGGAATTTCAAAGTTCATCAATTTCTTCTTTTCGCTCTTTTGAATGTAGATCTTTTCCCAAACAGTAAGTTCTTTTGGTTTTTCTATTTGTTTTAATAATTTAGCTTCTTTCTCGATAAGATGAAATTGATGAACTTTGAAATTCCCAGTGTGAATGACCTGGTTTCGAGGTTTTTCAGTCAGCCAATGGAAGAAGCGAAGGACAGCTCTTCAAGATGACAGAACAACGGTCGTGACGATACTGAGGATGGAATAGAAACTATGTTCCGAAACTGGTTTATAGTCAAATAAGAAGAACAATATGAGGTGAGTGATAAAAAATTATACCTTAATGAATATACCTCATAGTGAGAATTCCTAAAATAAGTTATTCAAAGAAAAGCTAATAAAAAATAACAGAAAAAATGATAAAGAACTGTCCAATTGCAATCTATAGGAAGATGGAGTTACCTTTTAAAAATGAACTGGCCAGGTTTTGAATTGGACAAACCTTGGAACCACTCTAAACTTGGGACGAACATATTATAAAGTGAGGAATATAATTACAGTTTCAGTCTTAATGACATCATCTCAGAATGTCATTTGCTAACTTTTTTTTATATTGAAGGAAAGTAAAAATGGAGAAGATGCCTTGAGATTAGATCCTCTTTTTACCTGTATCTTCCACATGGTCATCTCTTCCAGCTTTCTCATCAGCTTCTCGACTATGAGCAGAAACAAACTCACTTGACTCTTCCTCAGGTGAAGTTTCTTCATGACTTTTAGTAGACAGAATCTTGCGGCGAAGTTGAAACACCGTCAGATATATTTCCCATACAGCCGGATGAATCCCATTCCTAAAACAATATAATAATAGCAATAAGAATTAATAGTAATAAAATAACCATGCCCAGAGCTTATTTGTTTTTTGAAAGCATTTCATCATCCACCACAAAGAATAAGGAATGACAAAATCAGGCAGATATTAAGTCAAGTTTTTTTTTAATCCAGAGATATCTTACCTCACAAAAAACTTGATAAAAAGAACCTCAAATTACTATTTTCTAAAATAAATCATCAGATATTAAGTGTAGAAAAATTAACAACAGACAGAAAAATTAGACTAAAATGGTTTAGACCACGAAGACTATTAAATCTCAAGATACAAGGAAAATGACCACGTGGTATGCCATGAGAAAGATGGATTAACCAAGTGAAGAAAAGGTTATACAAGAGAGAGGATACGACTGGGAAGAACTTAAAAGAAAAGCAAAGCATGGGAAGATAGAGATGGTTGGAGGCATAAATCGATCATCCAAAAGGAGGACATGATAAGAGAATGATGATGATGAGGAGTAATAACCATATTATTGAAAATCAAAATTGAACTTATTCTCTTTGCACTTGAACAACTCATGTACATGCCAAATAGATTTGAAAAAGCTGTTCTCCTAGTAGACTCAAAATCAGCAATACAGGCAATAACTTCAAACAATAATCCACATCTAAAACAATACTCCAAACAAGAAAGTTAATAAGAGCACTAGAAACACTTATAAAAGGAAATCTGTGCTCAATGAATACCTTCACATGTGGGCTTACTTGGAAATGGTATAGGAGATATCCTGGCAAAGAAAGGAACCAAATTAAATCATACAATCCAAATGTTAAGACACCTAACAGTATTGAAATTAATTAAAATCAAAAACGGATTTGAACCTACACATCATTACACTCAACTGGAAAATGGTAAAAGATGGGCAGATATTAGAAATACTTGGAAGAACAACTGCCAAAAACCAAGAAAAGAAGCTGTTGCCACATTTAGAATGAACACAAGCCTTGACTGTCTTGCTGCACACCTACATAAGATGAAAATAACCAAAAGTGAAGAATGCACCTTATGCAAATTCAAGAATGAATCAGGAACATCTGCTACATTATGCAAAATTGTCCAGAACCTTTCAATGATGTGGACTTCACTGGGAGGCAAGAAGCAAAATGAGTTAAAGGATCTCAACTGCAAGCCATTGGAAAACAATAACAATATATTAATGCTATCTATCGACCTAGTGTGGAACCCAAAGTATGAAAAGTCCAATCAGAAAAAAAAAAGCACATAAATAAAACATGCAAACAATATAATTTTTGTGACAGTAGTAGAGTAATAGTAATATAGTATTACCCCTCTTTTACACTTCTCAAGGGACCAGAGGGATAGTGGTATAAATTGGGGGAAAGTGTTAATTATGAAAAACAAGGAGGAACTAAAAAATGTTGACCCTCATATTGAGCAACCATTCTAGAACATGCAAAAAAAGCAGTAACTGGAATAATATACAATATTGGCTAAATAATGTAATATTTCTTTTAATTTAAAACAAAAATTCTTTACATCTCACCTCATATCCTGTCTTTTATTTATTTAGAAGACAAAATATCAGGTGAGGTGTAAAGAATTTCATTTTAAATTAACCTCATAGTGATATTCCTATAATAGTTCAATGTAATGTGTTTTTTGAACTGCTGTAAACATAAAATTACTTTATTTCTTTTACTTTTTTACTTTCACCATTTAAAAAATAAATAACAAGGAGAGGTTCAGCAAGCAGCACTATGAATCTTTATTGAGAGATTAAAAACAATTCAGGTTGAATTTCAGAAATATTTTAAAGTTCTGAGCCAACGCTCTGCTCTTTATCGACACATACTATGTGTTCTTCGACTGTACAAAAAACCGGTTTTGTTGGCTCAATGAACTTGCTCTGCTATATATCGATTGTACAGAAGCGAGACAATCGATCAAATAAAAATGAATATCTTCAATCTTTAACACTAAAGATCGACGTTTTATGACATAAATTGCGGGAAAAACAAATTTCAGAAACGTAAAAGCAGGGTTTTTAATACTCTGTGAATATAGGGAAACTGAAGGGACCTTTAAAAATTTTGTAAAAGGCGGAAAAACGTAAAATGCAGGAACATAAAAGCGGAGTAATACTGTAATTGCATTAATGTCATCTATCCACCAAGTGTGGAACCTAAAGAATAAAAATTGTTGTTACACACACACACACAAAGAAATTTTTTTTTATTTAAGAATATTTCACAATACAGTGTTTCTTCTTCAACCCAAAGTGATTGGTCGCCAGAGGTTCCTGTCTAAAGAATCTTCTTCCCTCAAATCTCTAGCTTCCATACTTCTCTTTACTCCATCCATCCATCCATCGTTCTTTAGGCCTGCCTCTTCCACTTCTTCCATTAGCTTTCCAATTAAGGATTTTTGGTATTCTCTCTTCTTCCATTCTTATGAGGTATCCATACCATTTCAAACGTTTTTCTTCTATTTTTCCTAATATGTTTTTTTCAACTTGCATAATTTCCCTCATAGTGCTGTTTCTGACCTTATCCCTTCTTGAAATTCTTGTTGATAAGGTAATTCCAAGCGGCATTCTTCTCTTTAGGTTTTGCATTGTTTATTTTTTCAGTAGAATGAGGAGCACATTGCTACAACCCCCAACCTGGAGGACCAGGTAATTTGTAATCAAGGTTCTCTTCCTCTAGCCTTTAATGAATCAACGCTGAACTACAAGGCAGTAGCTGTAAATTTTGGTTCACCTCGGGTATTTCATTTCCCCAATACCACCCATATCTGAGAAGCATTCCCCTATAATAACAATAATAATAATCATCATCATCATCTTCTTCTTCTTCTTCAAAGATTAGATCTATTGGTTTATTCCCACTCAAAATTGTTCATGCCATCTCTTTAAAGATCGACCTATATTTCTATATTTCTAACGTAAAACAATTCTTGCCATCCTAGTGTTTGGCATTCATAGCACATGATCTCTCTAGTTTATTCAATATTTTTCTATTAATGTTGTGATTGGTTCAGAGTTACATGTGGGAAATAACATTATGAGGTTCTTAATTCAATTAATGAATGGGTCACTTCTTATCTTACCTCATAGTTTAAGTTTTTTTAAACATGGGAATTGCAGTTTTCAAGAGGAGTTCCTCTTATCTTCAGCCGACATTATGACAATAACAATAATAATATAGCACCATAATCTTGGCTGAAGACAACAACAGCGACAACAACAATAATAATAATAATAATAATAATAATAATAATAATAATAATAATAGTAATAATAATAATGATGATAATAATAATAATCTAGGCTTGTCAAGTTTCAAATTTAGGAAAAAGCTGATACAGGTATCTATATAAAGCATGGCTTACACTCACACCAATCTTTCCATAGAACAAGAAAATTCTCAAAAAAAAGCTTCAAAATTGGGGGGGGGGTCACTTAAATTAGAGATTATCTTATATAATTATAAAAATTAATAAATATTGAGTGATGTGTACAGGAGACTGAATAACTGATTATGTAAATGTGTAATACTTACTCGTAATTGGTGCAGCAGGCAGAGAGCAGGCCGGTGTGTTTGAGAAGAGTAATGAGCATGGCACGTGAAACACACTCTAGATATGGCTCATCATCAACTTCACATGTATCCCAGTCCTGCGACTGTGCATAGTCCATCATTTCCTTGTAATGGCACACCTGGGCACCTGCAGGCTGTTTCTCAGTTGGTAACAGAGCTAATCGCAAATGATCTTTCACTTGTGACACGTCTATCTTGTTCATTATTTTCTCCATCATGTCATAACCCTCACATGTACATGCCTGCGATAAATCCTTTACTATCACCACTGTAATTGCAAATACACAAACAATTAATAAAATTATAATGTCCTTTTATATTTTTAGATGCCATCAAACATTCAGAGAATGAAGAAGGCCTACAACTCAATGGTTATGTATAAATTGTTTAAAATAATAATATAAGTACCTTTTATATCCGTCTTATTAGAATGGATTTTTGTTTAAAAAAACTTTGTTAATCATAAAAATCAAGAAGGCCTTTCAAAACATATTTCATGTTCGGAATGCTATTTGGTACTGATGTTGGCATATAAATTATATAATAGGTTTACGTCTGTGGGTGTGTTCTCGTTTAAAATGTTTATATTTTTTGCTTCTCTTAAATTTTACATTCCTCCGTTGTCCAGCTTTTGTAGAAGAGACCAGCCTTTCTGCTAAATATTGGAGTGCAAGAGAGCGAATGATTTCATTATCAAGTGCTCGACATTAGATACCAACCAACCAACCAACCAAATTTTACATGTCTTCTAAGATGCTAATTTTCTTGTTGTTATTCTCTTTGTGTATGATTGTGATGGTATCTTCAATTTTGTTAAACTGATGACCCATTTCTAGTATGTGTTTTGCAAAACCTAATTTCTCTTCATGATTAATAACATTTTTAAAATGTTCATTGTATCTTGTGTCAAAATTCCTTGTTGTTCTTCCAATGTAAAATTTGTCGTTATTTTACAAGTTTTTAAACAAAAATCCATTCTAATTGAGGAAGACAGATATAAAATGGTACTTATTATTTTTTTGTCCCGCGCCGTAGCCGAGCGGTTAAGGTAGGAAGCCTTGGCGCAGAGCTATGGGACTTGCGCTGGTTCGAGTCTCCATGGGGGAAGAAATTTTCTCATGGTATTTCGGCCAGTATGGAACCGGTGCCCACCCAGCATCGTGAGGCAATTGGGTAGCTACACTAAGTAGCGGTTTCAGGTTGAGGAACCAGCTATAACGGCTGGGGGACTCGACATGCTAACCACATGTCACCTCTACACTGGCTGTTGATCATCTACCTCTGTGATTGACACATGTGGATGTGAAGGGCCAGCAGCCGGCTGGTAAAAGGGCAACCGCTGAAAAGTGGAAAGACCCTCAATCGGACTTATTATTTTAAAAAATTTAATACTCTATTGAGTAACACTAAGAAATCGGGGCTACAAGTAAACATCAATAAACTGAATATATGGTCAGACACATAGAAATACATTACATAATAGAAATAGACAGTTAATGAAAAATGAAAGAAATTTTGAAGGAGTGACTGACTTCAAATACCTAGGAAGTATAATTAGATGAAGAAAGAAATTAAACATAAACTCAATTCTGAAAAAGTATGCTATTATGCATTATAGGTAGAGATCCATGAAATTCGCGAGTCGTGATAACGCGAAATGCTCTAATTTTGTTATTTTCTTGTACCATTTCTTAACTCCCCTACCCATAACCTTAAAAAAAGCATTCTTGAATCACGAAATCCTACGATAACGCAAAATAAAACCAAAATTTTAAATTTTCAACAAATTCTGGAGATTTTTTTGTTCTATTTGCAAAATTTTCATAGTGCATTTTTAAACACTTTGGATTCCATCTTCTTTTTAACTGCTATATCTGCTTCCTCCATGAAGTCTTGGAAAGAGAAATGGTTTCAACACAGTTTGCAACATAGAGGTAATATTTTCTGTCCTCCTCATGCTCAAATATGGTCTCTCCATAGATGTTAAGTTCTATAGCCAATTTGAATTCCAAGATATACGAATTATATTAATGTGTAAGATAAGTTTTTCCCCCTAAATTTTTGCAGACATTATTATCCATTTTATATCAATCATTATTAAGTAATGGTATGTTAAAATCTGAAGTAAAACAATTCTTTAAGCACAAGCAGTAACCTCACAATGCAAGCACTGCCAAATTTGAATTAGCCAACAATGGATCATGAGTAATTAATTCATATTGATAAATATTATTCCCAATTTAATTAAAACAGAATTTAATTACATAAACACATTTTTTTCTATTGGATTACATATCTATAACATGGATTTTTAACAAAATGTAACAAAACAAATACTGACAGTTTAAAACAACAATGGTCACGAGCAATTTTAATTCCTCCTCTTTCCCCCTTCAAACTTTGTTTCAATTAACAGATATACTCAGTGAATGTGAAATGTATATCTTGGTCAGTTTGTGTTTTACTTAAGTCTCAAGTAATTTTCATTATCATTTGTTTTCTGTTTTTTCAATGTTCTACCTATTGTCATGCCAAAACCAAGTGCATCAGCCACTCTTAACCCTCTGCATGCCACTGGTAAAATCTCTTGTGTCAGAGATTTAAATCGCATCCGCCAATGTGATCGGCTTTGCAAGTAGTTTAATTATATTGTCTGGCAGGTAATGGACATGAGCACCAGAGCCGATCTAATCGGCTCATGACCCCTAATGGGTTAAGAATGAGAATGCAGAGATACCATGGTTGTTTTTTCTTAAAAGGTAAACTCTGCTTACAAATTAGGACTACGATTAAAATTTTATGCATTTTAGTGTATTAAAATTGATATCAATTGTACAAGCTAACAGTTGACCTTAAGCTACTGGATATATCATTCTTATTGTGTTTAATATACTACACTAGGATTTAAATTTACATTTTTTTAGAATAACACCGCCAAATTCCCAATAATATTGAAATCTTGAAATTTTGAAACAAATTTTCCCTAAAAATAAAACCACTCTCACGGATCTCTAATTATAGGAATTCTTGTCATCCCAACTTCTCTCAAAAAAAAAAAAAAATTAAACTGAAAATATATAAAACTGTTATACTCCCAGTTATATTATATGGATGTGAAACATTGACTCTTACTTTAAGGAAGGAGAAAAGATTATGAGTTTTTGAGAATAAAGATTTTATGAACATTTTTGGATCAAAATTAATATGGTTGGTTGGTATCTAATGTCGAGCACTTGATAATGAAATCATTCGCTCTCTTGCACTCCAATATTTAGCAGAAAGGCTGGTCTCTTCTACAAAAGCTGGACAACGGAGGAGATGGTTTCTTTCCATATCTTCATTTAAATTGCAAAAAGGGCATTTAGGTGAATCTGTTATGCCAATTCTGTGTAGGTGTTTATTCAAGCAGTCATGTCCCGTTAGCAGTCTGAATGTTGCTACTGCAGATTTTCTTTGTAATGTAGTAATGTCATAAGCTTGTAGATTTTCCCATTCCTTTCCAGATGTTTTGGTGGTGTATTCTTCTCTAAGTTTATTGATGTATTTATTTGAGATAATTCTTTTGATAGAGTGAAAGGAAACTGGAGCAGAAGTTGGGGTTGAAACAATTTTGCTACCCTTCTTGGCTAGAAAATCGGCTATTTCATTGCCTGTCACTCCACAATGGGCCGGAATCCATTGAAGTACAATTTTTTTATGTAGACGGGATAAATGTTTTATCATTTTGTGACATTCGATAATTTTGATGCTTTTAGGTGTTGTGTCTCGTGTTATAGCAAGAATGGCTGCTTTGGAGTCACATAGAATTACAACTTTTGTAAATTTTTGGATGTGATATAAAAGATTTTGTAAACTTAAGAAAATTGCTAGAATTTCGCCATCAAAGTTTGTTGAATTTGTGTTTAGTTTACGATAAAAGGAAAAAAGTGGACATACTGCACCAGCACCAGTGCCACCATCATTTGGTAGGCTGGAGCCATCTGTAAAAATATGTATCCATTCAGGAGCTGGGTATCTTAGATTTATCATTTCCAGTGACATTTGTTTTAAAATATATGGAGGAGTTTCAGATTTCTTGATGTCTTCTGTTAAATGAAGGTTATATTCGATTTCCAAAAATTCTAGAGGGTTGTTTCTCATCTGCATATTTTCTTTTGAATGTGGAAGTTGCAATTTCTGTTTGATTTCTTGTACAATGCTTAGGAAGCTTTGCTGAGATTTTAAACATACTTGTGGTTTTCTTTGGATCCAGTTATTATGGGATAGCCTTAAAAATTTTTCATACTGTGTGACTGCTGTTTTCTCAATTTCAGATGCTATGTTTGGGTTATTTGTTAAGATTTGCATGGCAGTGATTGGTGTTGTTTTAACGGCTCCTGTTATCAGACGGAGGATTTGGTTCTGCAATTTATTAAGTTTTTCCACTTTAGTAGTTACTAGGATTTCTTCACAATATTGAAGTACAGGTTTTATGTACATTTGGTAGAAGGTGTTTAGGGTTTGTGTGTTGCAACCCCACTTTTTCCCTGCTAATCGTTTTAATAATGGTAACCTTGTTTCTATCTTTGTACATATATTCTCCATGTGTTTCTTCCATGTTAATTTTGTGTCCAGAGTTATTCCTAAATATTTTGCTTCATGTGTTTGAGTTAATAATTCACCCTCCAATTTCAGAGTGATGGGTAGTGGTTTCTTTCTTAATGTAAATAGTTGATAATTTGTTTTCTGTATATTTATCTTCATTAAGTTCTGGGATGTCCAATTCTCTAACTGTATTAGTGATTGTTGGGCTATGGTTATTAATTGTTGACTTTGGTTTTTCGGTTTGGAGACCCATATTACAACATCATCAGCAAAAAGTAGGGTTTTCGTTTCGAGCTTTTCTATAGGCTTAGGTAGATCATTAATGTAGATATTGAAGAGAATGGTACTGAGTACAGAACCCTGTGGTAAACCTCGATGTGTTTGTTGGTATTTAGAGAGGTGATTATTATACTTTGTAGCGATGAACCGTTGGATGAGAAAATTGCTGATCCAGAGTAGCATATTCCCTTGAATGCCTAAAGTCTGCATTTTTTCTAATAATTTATATCTCCAAATAGAGTCATATGCTCCTTGGAAATCAACGAAAATTGCCAGAGTGTCTTCTTTTCTGTTGAAACTGTCTTTAATAGCTTGACTTAGGTGTACAATTTGTTGATTTGTTGATTGTAATTCTCTAAATCCAGCTTGATTGGGTGAAAGTAAATTATTGGTTTCTAAATACCAATTTAATCGATTTGAAATCATTTTTTCCATAGTTTTAACAATTACACTAGTTAGTGCTATTGGGCGATAATTTGAAAAAGTATTTGTTGATTTTTTTGTTTTCGAAATAGGTATTATAATAGCTTTTTTCCAATCATCAGGAACTTTTGTGTTCCAAGAAAGATTATAAAGGGAGAGCAATTGAGTTTTGGCTTTATTGCCAAGGTGTTTGAGAAATTCTGCATGTATATTATCTGCTCCTGGAGATTTGTTTGATTTTAAACTATTAATGGCTATGTTTAACTCTTTAATGTTGAAATTCTTATTAAAGATATTATCTTTTGTACTGCTTGTTGATTTTATGTAATTTTTTAGGTTCTCTTTTATTGTTTTTTGTTCTTTTTTGTTCTCTGAGGACAAAGTATAGGTGTTTGCGTAGTGTTTGTTGAATTTGTTGGCTATTTCACTTTCATTTGTAATCTGTTTGTTGTTGTGGATAAATGGTGTTTTTTGCCGTTCTTTTTTATTTTGTATATTGTGTACAAATCTATATGCTTTCTGGCCATCTTTCCTATAATCCATTTTTTGGAGGAAGTTATTAAAATTTTCTCTTTTATTGCTGTTAATTTCTTTTTTGGGTTGTGCGCACAGTTTTCTCCAATTTTGTACATCTTTTGGGTCTTTTGTTTTTTCTGCTTGATTTCTAGCGAGATCTCGGTCTATTTTCATTCTTTCTAATTTTGAATTCCAGAAGGGTTTGTAGTTTTTAACTATTCCTCGTGGTATATATTTTTTTGCTGTTTTTAATATTATTTTGCATATAGATTTGTTAATTTGATCCGACTGAAGTGATACGTTTAAAGGATTTTCAAATTTGGTTTCCAGTTCGTCTGTGTACAGTTTCCAATTGGCTTTTTTGAAGTTCCACCTGGGTTTAAGATGCATTGGAAGTAAGTTGTTATTCCCCAGTTGAATAGTAGCAATGATGGCTCTATGTCCTGAGCCAGGATCTTCTACAATTTGTTTTTTGGTTTTGGAGTATAAATTAGAAGATACAAAGAGTAAGTCAGGATTAGTTCCTGAACCAGAGTAATGTATATATGTTGGAGGATCCTCTTTGTTGTATATTATTTCTATGGGTGTTGAATTTAATAAGTCTTCTACAATTTTCCCTGCATTCCAAAATTAATATAAAATTATAGAATATTCACCTGAAAGGTCCGTCTCCTCAACTTAATTATCATTTAACTGTAGCGCTTTCGGGACTTGTCCCATCATCGGCAGGATGATGGGACAAGTCCCGAAAGCGCTACAGTTAAATGATAATTAAGTTGAGGAGACGGACCTTTCAGGTGAATATTCTATAATTTTATATTAATTTTGAATAAACCTCAATGGAACACATCATGAATCTTATAAAAGTTGATTTTTGGATCAACAAGAGAAGTACAGAGAGGCAAATTGAGAAGACTAGGCCTACATAACAGTGAGCTACATATGATCTTTATGGGAAACCAGATATAATAAGAACAGTTAAGTCTCATAGACTGCATGGGCAGGACATGGAGAATGAAAGAGGAACTTGGAAACTCCTTAAAGGAAAATATCTTAATGTCCACTTCCTTTGTTATACGAGGGTCATACTGAAAGTCGTGAGCAACCCATTGTTAAAATTCAAATTTCAATAATGTAACAAAAACAACTGCAGGATCGTAATCTACAGACTTTATACCACAACATTGCCGTTTTGTGGCGTCATAGCTTCTATCACGTGACCACACGCAGTGTTTCCAAAATGGCAGATATCAATGTTTTGTTTTGACAGCGTGCTGTCTTGAATTCCTTGATAAAGAGGAACAATCTGCTGTTGATATTCACCAAAGACTTCAATGTGCTTACGGAGATGCCAGCAGTGTTAGGAGATGGGTGAAACATTTTAAAGATGGGAACACGAGTATCAAAGATGAGCCTCGTAGCGGTCGCCCACGCTCTGCCTCCACGGATTGCAACAAGGAAAGAGTTGATGCGCTCATTAGAGATGACAGGCGTATCACAGTGAATGAAATCGCTACAAAACTTGCAGTAGGACACAGTGCAGTGCAAGAAATGATTCACAGCTTAGGTTACCGAAAAGTTAGTGCCCGTAGGGTTCCATGTTTATTGAGTGAAGACCACAAACTTCAGAGAAGAACCATCACCCATAACCTTCTTCAGAGATTTCAAAATGAAGGTGATGATTTTTTTGACGAGTATTGTGACAGGTGACGAAAGCTGGTTTCATTGCTACGAGCCTGAAACAAAACGCCAGAGTATGGAATGGCACCACTTGAATTCGCCATCAAAGAAAAAAGGGAAGACAGTGCAATCTGTTGGGAAAGTTATGGGCAGTGTCTTCTGGGATGAGCAAGGTTGCATTCTGGTTGAATTTCTTGAACCTGGACAAACCATAAATGCTGCCCGCTATATCCAGACACTTGTGAAGCTCCATCGTGCATTGCACGACAAACGCCCTGGAAGGAAGATCATTCTGCAACACGATAACATGCGTCCTCACACTGCTTGTGCCACTGTGGTGAAGATCAGGACATTTGGGTGGGAAACTCTTCCACATCCTCCCTATAGTCCCGATTTGGCACCCTCCGACTACCATCTTTCGGTTCTGTGAAGGAGTAGATGAGAGGCCAACGCTACGAGACGCTGGAGGATATTCGGAAAGCAGTGCATCAGTGTCTTCGAGAAGCTGGAACGGACTTCTATCATAAGGGAATTTTCAAGCTTGTAGAACGCTGGACAAAATGTGTGCAAAGGAATGGAGACTATGTTGAAAAGTAGCACAAAGGTCTGTAGATTAACATGGTGTACTTGGTTTGTTTAAAAAAATGTTGCTCATGACTTTCAGTATGACCCTCGTATTTTGTTTTTTATCATTTCCATTATCAACCATGTCATTAAAATATGCTCCTAAGTAGTCTTTGTATTTTTTTAAGGGGTGGTCATCGGGCCTGCTCCCTGTCACTATAAAAAATTAATCTGCAAAATTTCCTAATGAAGGTAAGTCTTTGTATTTTTGGATATAGAATTTCTCATAAACTGTGAGCAAATAGTTTAATTAATTTTATTCATAGTTAAATATGGGAAATTTTAAAACGAACCAGTTTAAGAAAATTACTTACCATCCTGAAATACATAACAAATTTTAAAAAATTTTCAAGAAATTTAATATTACATTGGCACCGATAAATAAATTTAGCCTTGGTAATCTATTAATAACTAATAATAAAAAATTGAACACACCACATAGAAAAAAAATCTGGAATTTATCAAATTAATTGTAAGGACTGCAATAAAGTATACATAGGAAAAACAAAAAGAAATTTGGACACTCGCACTAAGGAACACTTCAGAAATATTAAAAATGGTAAAACTGAAAAATCAGCTATTGCAGCACATAGTTTATTGGAGAATCATAAAATTGAAAAAGAAGCCCTACTTTTAAAACATTTGGAAAAACCTTTAGAATTGACAATTTGGGAGAAGATATATATTCAGAAGAACAAATTTAGATCCATGAATTTCGAGATTCCTGATGAACGTGACCTCATCTCAAAGTTCATCAAATCAATACCAGATGGCAACGTTATTGATGGAGATTCCAATGATTTCCAATGAAAATCCAGTAGTCATAATGTCGGTTGAAAATGAGAGACATCCTTCTCTCAAAAACTAGTTCCCGTGTTTGAAGAAACATAAAATATGAGGTAAGATGTTAAAAAATGACTCATTAATTTATGAATCATTAATTTTATAATAATTAAATGAATCGTGATTTTTTCTTACCTCATACATCTATGTTTCTTTAAACACAGCACTGCAGTATCGGCGACACTTTGTCGTCATCGTCAGCTGTTTTCACGACTGTCAATTTTTTTTTCTTCTCCTTTTTGCCGGTAATTATCTAGACTGCCATCTGGTGTTCTTTTGAAGGAATTCCTCTTCAAACTGCCATCTGGTGTTAAACAGATGGCAGTTTGAAGAGGAATTCCTTCAAAAGAACACCAGATGGCAGTCTAGATAATTACCGGCAAAAAGGAGAAAAAAAAAATTGACAGTCGTGAAAACAGCTGACGATGACGACAAAGTGTCGCCGATACTGCAGTGCTGTGTTTAAAGAAACATAGATGTATGAGGTAAGAAAAAATCACGATTCATTTAATTATTATTAATTGAACCTCATAATGTTAAAAATTCCCAAATTTAATACATTAATTTTATCTTTACTTCAATTTCGTTCTTTTCTGATCAAGCGTAAAAAGATTAAACAAATGAGGTGAGATATAAAATCTGATTCATTTAGCGATTGTTACTAAAATGGCATGCCTGATTTCCAAGTAATGGGACCAGGTTCGTTATCCACCAGACTTGAAAATTGTACAAGGTAATACCAAGTCAATAGACACATTTCAACTTTCTATCTGACACATGTGCGATAGCTTCTCATCATTTAGGCGGATTGAGAAATTGCCATTTTAGCAAATTCTAAAAGAATGTAGCTAATGAGGTTGTCCTCATTAATTTTTTTTAATTTTACAAATATTTATTGATCCTACTTTACTAGATACCGAAAATGATCATGACAAAAAAAAATATATATATATATACATATGTGAGAGTGTGTGTGTGTGTGTGTCTGTCAATGTTTCAGTAGCTCCAATTTTGTTTATTTGCAACAAAAGTCAACATATAGCAATCAATTAAAAAAAAAGTAATTTATATATTGAATCAGAGAAATCTTTTTTACATCTCAACTCATAAAACTCTGTGATTTTTACAGGACTGGTTTTAGAAGCTATTACTCCTATCCTCAGCCAAACTTCGACTGTTGAAATTCTGTCATGACCATCAATTTCCAAACTGCAATCTAGTGCCGATATTATTAACTTTGAGATTAAATTTTGCTCACCAGGAACTTCAAAATTTATGAATCTATATTTGTTCTACTGATCATGTTATCTTTTCCCAAACTGTTAATTCCAAAGGCTTCTTTAAATGTTTCAAAGTTTAGTTCCTTTTCCAATTTTGTGATTCTCTAGCAAACTATGAGCTGCAATGCCGATTTTTCAATTTCATAATTTTCTTATATATCTAAAGCATTCCATTGTACGAGTCTCTAAATTCCTTTTAGTTTTTTTTTATTTTTATTAAAAATAAGTAATGTTGAATTTACTAACCAACAATTATTCAAAATGCAATTGGGTTGCCTCTACTTCAAGTAAAGTTTACTTTAACAATAT
>JASPKZ010002426.1:0-46495 GCA_030220185.1 Diploptera punctata
TCATTCACTGCTTATTGTTGTGTTTTGCAAAATAATCTTTTTTAGAGGGAACTCATGTCCAATGCAGGGGATTAGATCGTAAATATCCCATTTCTGTATTTAATTGAGTAATGTGATAAGTATAGTGTCTGAGACTTCTGTAACATCAAAAGGACCACATCGCACAAAGTCGGTAGTGATAGAAATATTTACCACAACATGTATAACTTTGTGCATAGGTAAAACATGTACAAAAACTATCAAACTTTGATTTGTCAGGTATTAGGTGGTTTATATTCTTATAAATATTCCACGACAATGTGTCGTTCTTGTCATTTAACGGAGTTTCTGAAAAATGTGAAAAATGTACCCGCTCATATCAAAGTGTGTCAAGTCAACACGTCACATTTCCTAAGCCAGGTTCCTGGGAATAAATTCTTTATCAATATAATATCATTTGTTGTTTATTATAAATGTAAAATTGCAGTGTTGTTTTAATATGCTACATATGTATTATTATCCTGCGCCGTAGCCCGAAGTGGTTAAGAGAGAAGCCTTGGTGCAGATGCTTTGGGACTCTTTCCTGATTCAAGTCTCCCTGGGGAAGAAATTTCCTCATGAGACTTCTGTCTGTCAGTTTGGACCGGTGTCAACCCCGCATCCATGAGGAATTTGGGTAGCTACAATAAGTAGCGACTCCAATGTTGATAAACTTAACAGCCATAACGGTTAGGGGACCGTTCATGCTGCAACATGTCAACCCTATAACGGGCAGGATGTCGTTACCTCTGTGATTAACACATGTAGATGTAAGGTCAGCAGCCGGCTGGTAGGCCAAGGGTCTTCTAGGTCTATCGTGGCAAGGAGTCTTTTATATATTTTATTATATCAATACATGTTAAAGACAATATAGTGCTGTCAATAGTGTAATACATTATATATAGGTAAAGTCAAGTATTCCCACGACAGGCCTCAGGAGGGGCCCTGGGGGTAGGGTGTAGGGTTAGTAGGAGGTTAAGGCTCCCACTTTTCTAGACAATCGGCACTTGATGTCAGCCGGGTTGTCAGCCCTGCGTGACGGCCGCCTTTACAGAACAAGCGTCTGGTACTCATTTCCGTTAGAGGCTGAGTCGACCCCAGGGCCATAGTGCCGCCAGAAGGTTTGGGTCAGTTTAAAAATCCTGGACCCCAACGGGACTTGAACCCTCGACCTCCAGCTTGTAGCGCAGTGCCTTAACCACTACGCTACGGCGTGCCCCAATTATATATAGGATGTAATGAAAATCAAGGTCATATTTGAACTGATGCTTAACCCCTCCTGGTGAGTTTAGTGAAATCCATAGGGATCCATCTAGCCTTACCTGCACATGAGGCTCCCTGGGATTCTTGAGAATTCCTGCAATCAATTTTTCAAGAGATTTACGATGTTGCTGTACATATATACAAAGTTTGGAATGATTGGTTCAGCTAAATGAATTTTTCTTGATAGGTTACTTTAAACTATGTAATATGTATAACTGATTATTTTGTAATTGAGTCACTTATTTATATCGAACAGCAGAAGAAAACTAAGATATTTACAAATAATTATAGAGAATTTAACAGATTATAAGCTAACATACATGGCAGGCTACATAAATATAACAGGAAAACAAATACAGGCATGCAAAAATAACTAAATGACAAATAATTCAATAATACAAAGACAATTGGAAAGATAGAGAGGATGCCAAAAAACAAAATCCCAAAAGCAATATTTACATATAATCCACAAGAATAAAGGAAATTGGAAAAACCTAGGAAGAGATGGCCTCAACACTTTGGGGCAAGAACAGATAAAAATCCCCAAGTGTAATGATGATGATGATGATAATGGCAATGATATAAAGAACTGAAAACATAATAAAAGCCAATCTAGACATAAGAATAAATTAATATTTTGCTTTTTGTCTCAGAAAATTAGGTGAATACATTAACATTTACCTTTGGACGTTCAAAGTGGCCTCTTCTTGTGCTAGCGTCCCTAGGCTTAAGAGTGGTTGTTCTTACTGTGGTAGAAGCTTCACCCCTTCTAAGAACATTTCTCTGGTAACCTCTCTGCTGTGAAATATCACCATCAGATGTAGACCTTGATTTAAATTGTCCATTCCTCTGAACATCTGCTTCGCCTCTACGATTTGATCTTGTAGGATTTCTTCTTGGAGCTTCATCTTCAACAGGGTTCATAGTGGATGATTTTCGTCTTGCATTGATTCTTGGTGCATCAAAATCACCTGCAAAAGGCTGAGATGATTCTTCACTCACATGTTGTCTTCTGTGTTCTCTCGCATTGGCAGGACTGGCATCTGCATCTTCAGATCTGTGACCACCATTTCTGCTCCTGTATGCATGAGTTGATGTTTCAAGCTTCCTTCCATTGCTGTTGCCTCTTTTACTATCAGAATTATCTTCAGCATGACTTGAATTATCTATCCTTCTATTACCTGTAGATTTTTCGGGACTCTTTCTTCTGATATCAATACTTTCTTCAGAGTGACTAAACAATGATTTTCTTCTTATATTCGCAGTTTCTTGTGGATGCCTTGATAAAGTCTTTCTTCTAGTGCTATGAAGTTCTTCAGGTTGCTTTCTATCTTCCAGACTTTCATCATTTTGGCTGAATGATTCCTTTTTCCTAGCACTTGTATTTTCTACTACATGACTGGAAACTTCTGTTAATCTTGTATTTAATATTTCTTCATCATGAGAAGATTCCTTTCTTCTAACACCGGAAGATTCTTCAGAATGTGTAAATGTTTCCTTTTTCCTTGCAGTTAGGATTTCTTCAGACTGGCTTGATGTTTCTTTTGTCTTTGCATTTGAAGTTTCTTCAATGTGCGTTTTAGAATCTGAAATGTCTGATACAGATGCTACCACACCTCCTTGGTTTCTACAGTTGATGTTTCTTTGGTGGTTGATTCAGGAGCTATTTCTGAAGTTGTTTGTGTGGTAGTAGTTTCAGTAGTTCTTGATGTAGTTACATCTGATCCTCTGCTGCCACTTCTTCTGCCTCCTGTTCTCCTGGGAATCTCAGTAGAAGTTGTGTATTCTCTCCTGTTACCATTTCGAGACCTCCTTGATGATTCTGTCGTAGACGTTTCTGTTCTTGTTCGAGATCTTCTGTTTGAATCAGGTCTTCTCCTGGTAAATTCAGTTGGTTCTTCCTGAGAGTTCCTTCTTTGTGACCTATGTTGTTCCTCAGGTTCGCGGTGAGTTCTGCGTGGGGAAATGAGTTGTTGGGTCACTGGAGATAGAACTGAAGATGCAGGTTCAGGTTCATGTTCCTGTCAAGATAAACATAAACATAACAAAAACTATTTTGAGCAATGTTCAGATGCGTCAGTTTATCCTAATGTCTCACACTGGGGCCAAATGACCTAAAGCATCCTGTCTTCATACAGAACCATGAAACCCAAAAATTGAACTTCAGCCAGTGTATGGGACCAGTGCCTATCCATTATCATAAGAAATGTGGGTAGCTACAATAAGTATTTGCTCCATGCTGAGAAAACTAGCTGCCCTATACTCGCCGGATGATCATCTATTTCTGTGATTGACGAATATGGATATAAGACAGCTGGTAAACGAACTATTTTCTGTACTAGGATTTTCATCCCATGGCTAATTCAAGAGTATAAGTAAAACTTGTCCAAAGCGGAATCGCATGGGACCAATTTTATTTTTTCCACATTAGACAACATTCTGCATTATAAAAAAATATTAACCAATCTTAGATTATAGAGACCGTATGTGTCTTTTTATGTACCTTGGATTAATTATAGTTCCGCTGTCGTTGGGAAGTGAATTATAGTATATACGAGCGACTTCGACGGTAACGCGCGAAAAAAACAGCCCCGTTTCTTCAGCGTTAAACATATCTCTTAGGCGCGTATCCTGAAAAAAGTATGCAGTTTCGTTTTCCACTCACTAACTATACTTTCGTCCACATCCTTTGATTCCCCGCAAATTTCATTTCACACTACATTGAGTCTTTTTTTAAATCTGTCCACAACTAACCTGATGATTCCTTGAAATCGTTATTCCTTACGGATATAGCAATAGCTAGAGCTTGACTTTGGAGCATCACATCGGTCCGGAAATTTGGAGATTTATTTGATCGTGGACTTGTAAAACACTCCCACATCTCGTTGATTTCTTGATTTTTTAAGAACACTACCTGTGAAAGATACGTACACAATCGGTCTCAGATCTTAAACAAATTTAAGATCTTACAGTGCAATGGTCATTTGTAAGACAGATGTTAAACGAACCTGTATTTCGCAAAAGGGTGTGCAGTGAAGCCGAAAGAAAATTCCAGATATAGGTACAAAATCTACTTCACCCGGCGGCAGGAATCATCACTTATTGTTAATTCGCCTAACGGGATTTAAATTAAGTGGAAACTAATGTATTTCTCTCTCTATTTTTCCGCCTTATAAACATTTTCTTTCAAGAATTTTTTAGATATATCGTTCCGTTTCCGTGTTGGACAGATTCCGTTTTATACAAAATAAATACACGTAAAATTACTATTATTTTGCCGGGACCAATAAAATTTGTTCACATTTGACAGATTTCCGCATTATTCACGTTCCGAATTAAACAAGTTTTACTGTAATATTAAAAATAGACAATCTGCAATTAAAATTATTGTTTGACTATTACGAATCTTATAATACAATGAAACATCTATTTGTGCTAATATGATTCCAGTGCGCTATCTCATACAACTGCAAATTTTACTAGAATGTATTTTTAATGTTTTACTGAAACATAAACATATTGATTAATGTTTAATTTAATTTTAATATTTACAATATTTCTAATAATATAAAAGGACAATACAAAAAAAAAACGACCAAAACATTGACTCAACCAGACATCCTCCATTTCCTAAAATACAGAGTGTCCCAAATTGATGTATACACTCTTTGAAACGATATCTCCCAGCAACGAAATGAGACAGAAATACAATTTTTGTTGAGTATGATCCACAAGGCACTGGAAAAGCATAGCAACACGTTCATCGATCTTCATGTCTTTATAAACAACAATGGCGGAGAGATTATCATTCGATGAACGTAAGTGGATACTGAAGTGTTATTGGAAAGTGGAGAATGTTGTTGAAGTGCAACGACGTTGGATGGTTGAATTTGTGACACCACCACCAATAAGGGTAACAATAACAAGAATCCGAGACAAGTTTGAAGACGATGCATGACTGCAACAGTACTCCCGTTATCAGTGGAACGTCTCTTTCTTCCACACCGACCTTTCAACACATCTTGCACCGTTCCATCGTCTTCAAACTTGTCTCGGATTCTTGTTATTGTTACCCTTGTTGGTGGTGGTGTTCAACCATCCAACGTCGTTGCACTTCAACAACATTCTCCACTTTCCAATAACACTTCAGTATCCACTTATGTTCATCGCATTATAATCTCGCCGCCATTGTTGTTTATAAAGACGTGAAGATCGATGAACGTGTTGCTATACTTTCCCAGTGCCTTGTGGATCATACACAACAAAAATTGTATTTTTGTCTCAATTCGTTGCTGAGAAATAACGTTTCAAAGAGTGTATACATCAATTTGAGACACTCTGTATTATAAAACTACATAAACAGCACAATCTACATAATACATAAATTACAAGCACACTAACTAATTACCTACTTCTAATATAACAACAACATAGAAATGACAACATAATAAAACCCGAACAAAACATTGACTCAAGCAGACGTCCTCCATTTCCTAGGATATTAAAAAACTGCATAAACTGCACAATCTGCATAATACATAAATTACAAGCATACCAACTAATTAACTGCTTCTAATATAACAACATAGAAATGACAACATAAATAACTTAACAAAGCATTGATTACCATAACCAGATTCCTCCATTTCCTGAATGATAAGTCAAAACTACACAACACATACTGTATAATAAAATAAACATCATACACTATACAATATTACAGAGAGTATTGAGTGTTGTATAAAAACTGGAAGTTCTTAAAGAACTGGCAGAACTGTATTGAAAATAGAAGTCTTTCAGTGCCTTTTATAAATATTAATGGCTATTGGTAGGCCTATGTGAAGATTACATATTTCAATTTACTTTAATACAATGAGAAATGAACCAGTATTGTATTTAGTAATTTTTTTCAACTTGTTAAGTTGCATTCTGCATCAAAAAGAGAGATGAACAGACAAGTGAATGGAGGGAACTACATTATAATTACGTGTACGGTAACAAGAGTTCGAGAATGAGAAAGCCCGGAATTCTCGCAGTGAGTACCGAAAATGAAATTTCGCAATGTTCGTGCCACAAAAGAAGTTACTTCTTTTACAACAAATGATCATTATTATTATGGTAACCGATGTAGTTTGAATCCTTGCCGCATACCTTGCTGCTTTATTCAAGATGTCGGACCTTGAAGACTTCGATCATGTTTTCGGTATACGTGGAGAAGAGGAATTTGATAGAGTCTACCAAAGAATTCAACTGGAAGAACAGGAGAATCGGCGTAATATTGCGCGACGCAGACGTCGTCGTATACGGTATTATTTGCGGGACGCAAGCGTAAATGCGTTCCTCTAGCAGACGAAAATAACGGAAGTGGTTTTATCGCTGAGAATTCTGGGTAATTTCTTGCCAATATTACGAAAACGACTATTTTCATGCATGACCAGTTAGTGGGTCGCTAATTCGATCTTTGTACTTGCTCACGGAAAGTCAGCTCACCGGTGATTGGAAGTAATTTGAGTAGAGACTAATGTATTTGCATGCGGCCATAAGCCCTCTTGGACTGAAAGCAGTGTTTATCCGTTCCCTTCAATCCCTTCCTGTAAGATCCCTCTTGCACTGAAACGAAGCGCTGCAGCTCATAGGTTCCTTAACAAAACATGCTTCAACGAAGGTTATCTGTCTGGTCCCAAACTTTGTCGGTCTAATTTAGAAACACCCTGTATATATAAACTGAAATCGTATCTTCAAAAGTTTACAATTTTTTTATAGTGAAGCGTTATTGAGAGCTGAACATCTAAACAATCTCAGGTCTCATTTGATACACTGTAATTACGAATAATATTGTATTTAATAAATAGGGTGTTGTTCGTGATAAACTTGTATTACACAAACTCAATAAAAATCCAAATCACCAATTTAAAGAAATAAAAGAGTCAGCGCGTTTCAGTAGCGACGGTACCATTATCAAGACTTAATATTAAGACTATCTGGGGTTCACACTGCAGGGCCGAGATGACACCTTCGATAAGCACATCAAAGAACGCGCCTTAACGGCCAGAATAGCAACGAACAGAATTAAAAGCCTGAGTAAACTATCCCTGGAGACAGCAATGACCGCCTTCCGCTTAAAAATAGCACCAATCATGACCTATGGACTAGAAGTGATTTGGAAGAATCTAAATAAGGCAAACCTAGAGGAAATAGAGAAAGTCAAAGCACACTTTTAAAGATAGCGCTAAGCGTATCAAAATACACGCCTTCACGCCTAACATACATACTGACAAAGGAACCATTCTTCATAGAAGAGCTCCACCTCGACCTTCTCGTGCCGGCAACAGATGCCTACAAAGAACTGCTGTGGGAACTCAACGAGAAGAGAGAACAGATATGGCCTGAGTTTCTACGCAACGGATGCGATGATCTACAGGGAATGGACAGCAGCCAGATACGACCTGAGACAACACCGTGAGGAGAGTCGCGGTCCATGGTTCCACCACAGGATATGCACAACAAATGAAGCGCCATAACCCAGAAGAAAAGGGCAAGTGCAAACTATTTTGGGGTCGCACTGCGACCTATATCACCTGTTACAGTGTAAAAACATAGGAACATCCATAACAGACTTTTGTAAGACATGAAAACAGTTCTTTCTACATGGCCATTGGCTGCAATTATACCTATTATTAATATTAAGACTTGATAATGGTAGCGTCGCTATTGAAACACGTTGACTCTTAACTTTTTTAAATTGGCGATTTGGGTTTTTATTGACTTTGTGTAATAGGAATAATATATATGTCAAATATATCGTGTTTTTAAAAATGGAAGACTTGTGCCTGAAACAAATCTCTCAAAAGTGTAACAACTCTCCACGAACCTGAAAATATAGTCACATTATAATATCTTTAAATTATTTTTTATGCACAATCCCTTCAAATTAGAATGCTCATATGTACATTTTTGTAAACTGGCATAATTTCAGTTTAATGTCCAATTGGCCCATTTTAAAACACATTTTATGTAAATAAATAATAATTCCCGCCCGTGACCAACTATTGTCAGGAGGGGGTGATATTTTTATTTGTTTGGTAGATGAACTTAAACCTCATAATTTTATAACGTTCTTAACAATTTTACGTGGAAATGAAATGATGTAAATTCTAATACACATGTTTAGTGGTGATGGAGTAACATTCTATTTGCAGTACTAAGTACTTATTCCATTTTTTCACATTGGCAATAATTCAAAACATAAGGCTTGTAGAAAGTAGATTATATCAGAAAATTTTACTCAATACATTCTCTTTTATTTAGCTCTCGCATTCATTGTATATTATTTTACTTATGAAGACAGTTCACTGCTCACGGGAAATCTAATTCAACGGGACTCCCGGTCGCTCTCGCTTGCGTTCTACTCCCGCGCATGCGTTAGGTATTCCCTTCCATTCCCTTGAATATGTCAAGAGCCTCCGTAGAAGCCACAGAGTACCAGAGAAGAAAGTGGACAAGTTTCGCGTACATGCCACAAGCGGCGCTAGTGTAGAACAACTAACGACATCTATTTTTTTTTCTATTTCTTCTGGTACTAATATGAAATTCAGCACCGCCTGGTGGTAAAATTATGAATTATAATTATATAACGCCATCTGGTGAATAATCATGGAACTGAACTTTTATAGGAATAAATAACGTATTAATTAATCTCAGATCCTGGAAAGATTTGTACCAGCCTCTCAGACCTAAAGATTTTCTTGATTTTAACAGAAGGGAAGAATGGAAATAAATAAAACATGTTAATTTATTTTTGTTCATTAAAATTTAAAAACGTGCATTATGAGCTCTTTTAATAAATATGTACAATTGACCTACCCCCCTTATTCTCATATACCTATTTTATACAATATTTATTAAAGAATCTTAGCCATGTCGTACATCTGAAATCCATTATAAAGTCACATTTTTAAAATGTTTATTAGAAATGGCTGTACACTAACATCACTCTTCCTAACCTAACAAATCTTAGAATGTTATCACTTCTAGTAGGTTTATCTTTGAAAATAGATTCACATTAAAAACGTAAACAAACTTGAATTTCCTTACAAATTAGAGTAAAATAAAATCTAAGTAATGATTTTTAACTTTCGATAATATATAATTTTTACAGTACCGTCTACATAGAACGAAAGGATAGCAGTTAAAAATTTAAATTTAACAAAATGGCTAATTTTCCATAATCCCGAGTGAACACGGCGTGTGCCTTGCATTTGTTTTATTTAGTTGCGTATTCTGTTACTACGAAACAGCGCTACCATTGTAGTTTGCTCATTGTAGTTCATCGTAAATGAGCGACATTTTTAGATGTCACTGTACTCAGTTTTTCCCTCCATTCGAAGTTTCTCTATGCGTAGAAGCAATGAGACTAGGAAGCTCGGGGAGCGAGATTCGAGCGGGAGTGAATGTAGGCCTATACTTGACCGGTTCTAGATATAATAGTCTAAGACTAATAATTAATTCAAAACTTCATAAATACCATATACATTGGTTCATATATCTAGTCTTGTTTCAATGTCAAATATTTATACTGCTGACTTTTATGGTGTCAGTACTTTCGAGAGGCTATTATGCGATAAATTTTAACTCGATTCTCAGCAATAATATTTTTTTTGTGGGTTAATGCTGTATGTCCATGCAATGAAGGTAATCGCGATGCCTAAAAATAAATTATTTTGCTAAAAAATTGTATAATGATAAAACTTGAAATTCAACTACAATCAAAATTTATTTAATTAAATTCTTCTTCTTTCTTCTTCGGCTTTCCCCCACTTATAGGTTTGCCGTCTTCAGTTTCCATTTATCTCCATCATTCCAATCTCCCTCTTCCAAATTCCTATCATCCATTATAGTTCTGACGTAGGTTTTCCATTTCCATCTTGGTCTGCCACGTTTATTTGGTCCAGGGGGTGACCACTGGTATATATTTTTTGGCCATATTTCATTTTCCATTCTTTGTACATGGCCATACCATTTAAGCGTTTGATTTTCAATACTCTTAACAACAGATGTGGTGACATTCATTTCTCTCCAAAGGAATTCATTTCTTATTTTATCCTGTCTTGTTTTTTGGAGGCTTCTTCTAAAATAATCAAATTCAACTGTTCTTAATTTACTCTTTTGTAATTCCGTCAAAGACCAAGTTTCACTTTCATATGACAAAATATTCTGTATTATGCTCTTATAAATTTTCATTTTAGTTTCCTTTGTAATATTTTTGTTCCAAATTATTCCATGTAATGTTTTAGTTGCATTTTTTGCCATTGAAATTTTAGTCTGTACATCTCTCTCACAGGTACCTGAACTTGTAATTATTGACCCAAGATATTAAAAAAATTCACCTTTTTTTATTTTCCCTGTTTAGAGTATGAGGTCATCCACATCCTTTCCCAAACACATATATTCTGTTTTCTGTAAATTTATATTCAGTCCCCATTTTTTATATTCTTCCATTAGTTTATTTTATCATATATTTCATATCATCTTCACCCCCTGCAAAAATTATTTGATCATCTGCAAACAACAATGAATGCAGTACTTTTCCTCCTATAGGAATACCCATTTCAGAACATTTTTATACCACAAGTTAAGAGCCTAATGTTAGGAAATTAAAATACCCGATTTATTTCAGGAAAGAATTTTTTTAATATGTGCGATTATTTAAACGTAAAATTATATTATTGTTAAAGGAAATATGAAAACTTACGTGATAATCAGTTCTTTCTGTTGGTTAGAACGCCCTCTATCGGGCAAGCGACGTACAATTCTCTCAGAAACGCAACGCTTCGCGCGTCTTCTACAAACCCACTGTCCGCCTGGTACTTCCTGCTGCCACGAGATAGCGCTGCTGAACTCTGGCTCCTCGACCGTATGCTGTAAAAATACCACAAACCAGTATTTATAAATACAATTTAATAGAGATCACTTTTAACAAACCAGAAGTACCAAATGACCCTCACATAGCGATTGTGACAGTGGCGTGCGATGGTCACAGCTGTCCGACGAAAATGGGCCTAATAATTTATATAAACGCCTATTGCGAAGGTTGTGCTATTACTTCATTTAACAACTAAGCCATTTCTAGGCTTTGGACATTTTAACTGCGCACCTTTTCTTTGTAGGACAAATTAGAGCTATCTGAAACAAAACAGATGAGTAATTCTGCCTGAAGGCAGGTCCTTCACTGCAATCATAGCATTTTCATGCTATGCTTGCAGCTTTACTAGGGAATTATAGGTGTGGTAGCTTCCCGTTGCTTTCCACACCGGTGAAGGATGATGATGATGATGGCCATATGATTTCGGGGACCGTTTGGGCTTTAAAGTTTTTGTGACATTTGTCTTACAGGTGAAGAAAACCCCGATAAAAACCTCCTCACCCAGACAAACTCTGCTCCCGCTGGGGGATCGAAAACCGGCCCCGCTGGCTTGACCACAGCGGTGGACCGTGAGTAATATGTTGTCTGAAATTCAGAAGGGGACAATTTTCCATCATCTCGCTCACTCTTCTCGTCTCCCTGTCCCTCACTGTCTCTCACACTCCTCTCTCACCCTCACTCTCTCTCACTCTCTCTCACACCTCTTCTCCTCCCCCCCCTCCTCTTTTTTCCTCTCCTCTTCACTCTCTTCCTCCCTCCCTCTCCTCTCTCCCCTCTCTCTCTCTCTCTCTCTCTCTCTCTCTCTCTCTCTCTCTCTCTCTCTCTTTGCGACCTTTAGCTCTTTTTGTCTCTCTTCTTCCCCTTTCTGATCTTCTTGTGTTACTTTTTTATATTTTATTAGCGAATTCTGCCACTTAATTTATTTTGCAATGTGAAAGTCGATTATATAATTATTTATAAATATTTAACTTTTCGTCAGGTTGCAATGAACATGGGGGTAGTGAACCTGTTTATTTTCAGTGAACCCAGGACCGAACGAAATTTAAATACAGCGCACCTGTAACAATTCAAACTTTTTTTTTCTTTAATTTAACCGGAATCAGTAGAAGTGAATTCACACACTGTTGTTGACAAGTTACCACTGGGTTTTATTCAGATTGAAATATTAAAAAATCTGTAATAGGGAATAAAAATTAACTTTTTTTTTTTTTAAGTTTATGTTTGTAAATCAAAATTGTTTGCTGCGTAACAAGTTAGACCGAATCCTACAACACACTTTAATTCGAAGTATCAATATTTATACTTAATAAAAAATGTATTTCTCTCTTTATTTCTTTCCTCGCTTTACTTTAACATGTCTAGTCATTGTACCATATGTCAGAGACATCAGAAACAAACTGAATAATTTAAAAATAAACTAACTAGCTAATTTCCGGCGTGTGCTGCTACGCCTAAATAAACGAAATGTTTTTTTATGTTTAGTTGAATAAGTAAAAAGAAACATAATTATACATTTATATCGTAATTATTTTTAGATACCCTGTGCTTACTACCTGGCGTTGCCCGGGAATCTACTTATCCCGATCTTCTTGGAATGAATAAGTTGAAATACAAAATGGCTGTGAGTTATCCGTAAAAGACAGACATATAGGTCTACTGTCACGGACTTTTTTTTTGTAGATTTCTGTTAGATATTCAATTCTGTGTTTATTATGGTTTAGACAGAATAAGCCATTTAAGCGTCCAAACTACCATTTATCAAGATGTTTGGATGAATGTCTTGTGAATACAATTTTCATAAGTAATGCCACGAGTGATTTCCAATTTATCTAGACTATTAACTCATGTCGCAAATGGTAGTCAATGACCAATCACATTTCAATGATTTTTTATTTACAACCAATTACAGTCTTGTTTCGCCTAAAATTTACCAACTAAAGTTTATCATAATAAGGAAAGCACCTCCTTTTTAACATTCAGAATAGGTCATAGCATTATTTTGCAGTGACTGACTCTCTAAGAAATAAGGCTACCAGATTGTATATATATTGCGTTCCTTTGGCAATAAATAATATGATCTGGTTGCAGTGAGGAACAAAAGAATCAAATGAAGCGTACCATCGTTTTCTCATTTGTTTTCAAACATCGCCGTTTACATTAAATGTATAAATATTTTTAAATAACTATATTTAAATAATTATTTGTGAGTAAACAGCTTAAT
The DNA here is from genome assembly GCA_030220185.1 of Diploptera punctata. Lineage (NCBI taxonomy): Eukaryota > Metazoa > Arthropoda > Insecta > Blattodea > Blaberidae > Diploptera > Diploptera punctata. The sequence continues at coordinate 13,425 of JASPKZ010002426.1, forward strand.
TTTATTCGTTAAATAGTCCTAACAAATGCCACTCTTGATTTCCAAATTCTCATAAGTAATGCCACGAGTGATTTCCAATTTACCTAGACTATTTAATCATGTCGCAAATGGTAGTCAATGACCAATCACATTTCAATGAATTCTGTTTTACACCAATGACAGTCGTGTTTCACCTCGCTCTTTATCGATTTCTCTTTATCAGCTCCTGCTTTTGTGATAAAGAAAGCTCCTCCTTTTTTAGTATTCTGAACAGGTTAGACCATTATTTTTCTCCAACAACTACATTGAATATAGCAAATAATGAATAGATTCAGTGATTTTACTGAGTTGTTTATTCAAAATATAAATGATTAACCTATAATGTTGGTTATAATAGTTTGATGTGTTTCATTATTTCTCCACTAGAGTGCATTCTTACAATATTGCGATCCTATTTGGCAATAAATAATATGATCGAGTTGCAGTGAATATACATAACCTAACATTTCTAAATTGTTTTCAAACATCGCCGTTTACATTAAATATATAAATATTTTAAAACACTGGTAACTATATTAAAACAATTATTTTTTAGTAAAGAGCTTAATTCTATTCGTTAAATAAGTCCTAACAAATGACACTCTTGATTTCTAAATTTTCTAGATAATCCACTCTTCACTTCGTGAGTCGTGAATTTATCGATAATTTGGAAATCACTGGTGGCATTACTTATGAGAATTTGGAAATCAAGAGTGACATTTGTTAGGACTATTTAACGAATAAAATTAAACTGTTTACTCACAAATCATTATTTAAATATAGTTATTTAAAAATATTTATACATTTAATGTAAACGGCGATGTTTGAAAACAAATGAGAAACGATTGGTACGCTTCATTTGCTTCTTTTGTTCCGCACTGCAACCAGATCATATTATTTATCGCCAAAGGAACGCAATATATACAATCTGGTAGCCTTATTTCTTAGAGAGTCAGTCACTGCAAAATATGACCTATTCAGAATGTTAAAAAGGAGGTGCTTTCCTTATTATGATAAACTTAATTGGTCAATTTTAGGCGAAAGAAGACTGTGATTGGTTATAAATAAAAAATCATTGGAATGTGATTGGTCATTGACTCCCATTTGGGGCATGAGTTAAATAGTCAACGGATCGTCCCTGCCAATTTACTGCATCTAAAGCTATTCGTAAATATCAAATCCAATGATCCAGTGAATGGCAAGGTCATGCAGTGCGGTTTTTAAAAGACCTTGAAACAATATTGCATACGTCATAATCATTATCATCTACCGTCACGGTTTATACCATTTCTGATCTGTTCCGGCTCCACATTATATTTGCTCGCTCCATGTTTTAAATGGTCGTCCACCACTTCTATATCCTTGTGGATTGTAAAAGGTGTCCTCTATTCACTCATTCTACTAACATGTTCAAACCATTTATTTCTTTATTCTTCTATTTTTGCTACCACAATAGTTATCTGTAATTCCTCACGAATATCTTCATTCCTCCGTTTGTTCAAAAGAGTACATCCTGTCACATATGGTAGGAATTTCATCTCGGTTGCTTCCAGTCTTTTTATTAAACTTTTGGTGAGAGCCCGACATTCCGAGCCATACAACAGAACAGGAATAGCTAAAACTTTGCAAAACTTTAGGAGTGTTTCTTTACGAACTTTCTTTGCTAATGTTCTTCTAATTGTACCGCAAATATGTTGAAATATATTAAGCTTTCTATTAATGATCTTGAAGAAGATTTTCGGGCTGTAGGCCGTGGTCGTGAGGCTTGTAGTTCCCCGACGTTTCGCCAGAGACTGCGTCTGGCATCTTCAAGGGTTGTCTTTGAGGATGCCAGACGCAGTCTCTGGCGAAACGTCAGGGAACTACAAGCCTCACGACCACGGCCTACAGCCCGAAATTTTCTTCAATATCATCATAGTAACTCGGGCCGTGAAAGTCTATGTGAATACTTTCTATTAATATATCTTGTCCTATCATTGCCTAGAAAAACTTCTAAATAATTAAAATCCATTACTTGTTCTATTACAAAATCATTTAGGCCTACTATTATTTTGGCTCTTATTGGATTTTCCCATGAAATGCCATCACTTTAATTTTACTTGGGGATATTTGTAAGTTATATCCAGCACCAATTTTCCCCAATTGAAAAATGGCTTTTTCTAAGCTGTCCTCATCCGTTGCTATAATTGCCTGATCATCGGCAAAAAGGAGTGTATATAATTTATTATTGTCCAAACTAAAATTATTTAATAAAATATTTTGCCATTTTCTCAAGACATCGTCAAATAAATTAATAAAGCCGGCGACAAAGTGCACCCTTGTCATAATAAAATTTATAAATTTAATGTATCGGCCGCGGTGGACTAGTGGTTATGCTCCTTGCCTCTGGTCCCGAGGGTCGCGGGTTCAAACCCGGTCGCGGTCGTTGGATTTTTTAGGATGGAAAAATCCAAGGAGCAAGTCGTCTGGGAGGGAATTTAAGCCGTGAGCCCCGAGTCCGAAGATTTTCAGGCTCGTAAAAGATCCTTAAGCCTGAATGAAAAGGCCTCTAGGCAAAATTTACCGAATTTTCCCGTCCTAGTACTACCTTGGTTTCCTAGATGTGAGTATGAGGCGGAACGCTGACCACGGACCACTCAAATAATATCTATACGAAAACAAGTGTAACTAAATTAGTATGTACTAGTAAAATTCATATGAAATTCCGTTGAGATGAAGTCATATGATGAAGTTAAAAATTAAATTGTACCTGTTGGTAGGTGCTGTCACCTCAACTTTGTTAAAATATTGTACAACAAGTAACGGAAACTCAACCTGCAGAAGATGGAAGATAACTTCCGAAAGCGCTCCAGTATTTTATATACAATATTTTAACAAAGTTGAGGACGACGGCACCTACCAACAGGTACAATTTAATTGTTAACTTTCATAAGTAATGCCACGAGTGATTTCCAAATTATCGATAAATTCACGACTCACCAAGTGAGGAGTCGGTTTATCTAGAGAATTTGGAAATCAAGAGTGACATTTGTTAGGACTATTTAACAAATAAAATTAAGCTGTTTACTCACAAATCATTATTTAAATGTAGTTATTTTAAAATATTTATATATTTAATGTAAAGGGCGATGTTTGAAAACAAATGAGAAACGATAGGTACGCTTCTTTTGTTTATCACTGCAACCAGATGATACTATTTATTGCCAAAGGAACGCAATATTGTAAGAATGCTCTCTAGTGGAGAAAAAATGAAACAATCAAACTGTATATTAATTCATTTCTGGTCCTATGATGTAAATATGACAATTATATTTTTCTGGATTATTACCTGGGAAAAAATACATTTAAGGAAGTCCAAACAGTGTTTTTTTTTTGTGGTATAATAAATTGCTACAAATGTTTTTACATTAACTCCTGCAAGCTCCTCAGTCACTGCAAAATAGTGGTCAGACCTGTTCAGAATATTAAGCGGTAGCAGTTTTCTTTAATATGGTAAATTTAACACTGATAAATATTTCGTGAAACACGACTCTGATTGGTTGTAAAACAGAAATCATTGAAACGCGATTGGTCGTTGACTCCCATTTGGGGCATGAGTTAAATAGTCATCATAAATTAGTATGGTTCAAATTCTTCCCTGTAGGGGGAAGAGCGCCCAAATCTCTGTTAAGGGAAAACATGGGCTTACAAGATACAAGAAGAAATTTAATGTTCTGTTAAGTGCAGTATCTTCATTAATTTGAGCATATTTTGCCCTGAAGTTAAACATGCAGGTCTTTAGATAGATTTAGATTTATTTAGCCTGGTGGAGTTAAGGCCATGTGGCCTTCTCTTCCACTCACAATTCACATGCAGATTTTCTCACGATCTATTAAACGGATTGAATTCAATTTCTAGATGATATTTAACAAGTGATTGTGCACAGTTCTAAATATAAAATTATTATGAAAAATTAGCTGGAAACAAAGCTGCAAAGGTATGGGGATCCCAATAGGTAACAGATTTTTGCTGACATTACAATTTGCCGATGATCAACTGGTTTTAGCACAAGACAAATTTGATATGGAATTCATGATAAAAAGGTTGAAAAACGCATATGAATCATGGGGTCTCACAGTAAATTTACAAAAAAACAGAATATCTGGCAATAAATAGCAATGAGAACGAGAAAATTTAATATTGGAAGAAGGAATCCAAATAAAGCAAGTGAAACAAACTAAATATTTGGGAATAATTATGGATAACATTGAGAGGTATAGGCAAAGAGAACATAAAACATAGAATTGAATTGAGTAGCAAAATAATATCATCGTTAAATTCCATATGGTGGGATAAGCATATTTGGAAGGACACAAAAAAATATATTGGTAAAACATTGGTGGAATCTGTAGCAATGTATGGAAGTGAAGTATGGACAATCAATAAGTACTACAAGAATTAGACTAATAGCTCTATAAATAGATTATTTACGGAGAAGTGCCAGAAAGTCTAGATTAGAACATGTCACAAATAAGGAAATTAGAAACATAATGGAAGCAGAAGAAAGCTTAATTGAAAGAATTGAGGAGAAGGAATTAAAGTGGTTAGGACATGTCTTAAGAATGGAAGATGAGCGATGGCCGAAGCAACTATATGAATGGCATCCGAACAGAAAGAAGAAAAGAGGGAGACCAAGGTTAACATGGAAGGAAAACATGAAGACAGTAATGCAAGCTAGAGGGCTAAGCATCGAAGATGCCCAAGACCGTAGGCTTTGGAGGTTTGGCACGGGAAGACGGCAGTAGCTGTAAAAACCCGAAGATAGATAGAGATGAAAAATTAGCAAATATGTCTGCTGCTAGAAAAAAGAACATGATGAAACTACAAGTAAACAAATCCTTGTATTAAATTACGCAAACGTTTTATAAATGGCCAGTAAAAGTTTGATCTTTCTATCTGAGTAGATTCTGAGAAAATATGCGCTTTATAACCAGACTATTACATTAACGGTATCACGATATTTTAAATTCCTTAGAGCGTTGCAGCTAAGACACAGTTTTGTGAACATCCAGTTACGTAAAGAGAATAAATAAAAATGCTTCCATTAATCCGATAGAGTTCTTCAAGGTTAGAGGCAAATTTCAATTCCTATTATTAGGAAGTGCTATTTTGAGGTTATTTTAGTTATATTATTTTTAGTCTGATCATCTTACCTCAATATTAATGTTGATTTGTTCTTGGACATGTTTCAAAACAATTCTGTTTTATTGTCAGCTTGTCCAGACTCGTTTGATTTATGTTGCACAACCTGGATGTCGATGTCAGCTCCATCCTGTGGTTGGCCAAATAACCTCCAAACAACCACAGGCCGTGAGACCAATTTAGTGATAAAATTGTGGCAAGTACGTATTTGTTGTTTTATATTGTTTCAAATAAAGTTCAGTTCATTTAAGATGCAGTGATTTGTTTCGTATAATGTATATTTAAACTACCTTTTGGATATTTTTGTATAGCCCTATATATATATATGTCCACCGCTGTGGTCTCGAGGTAGCGTGCTGCCTTGTCACGCAGCGGGCCCGGGTTCGATACCCGGTCGGGGCACTTTTTCTGGGTGAGGTTTTTATCGGGGTTTTTCCTCACCTGTAAGACAAATGTCAGGAAAACTTTAAGGCCCAAACGGTTCCCGAAATCATATGGCCATCATCCTTACCATTATCATTATCATCATCATCCTTCACCGGTGTGGAAAGCAACGGGAAGTTACCACACCTACACAATTCCCTAGTAAAGCTGCAAGCATAGCATGAAAATGCTATGATTGCAGTGAAGGACCTGTCTTCGGGCAGAATTACTATGGATGGATATATATATATTTAAGGCCAATGACAGGCTAGACTCTTATGGGCCAGAAAAGAAGTTCTGACATAAGAGATCAATTAAATATTTTTAAATTGACGGGTAAACTTGACAAAGACAAAATTTGTACGAATATCTACTAAGAATGCCAGATGATAGACCTTCTAAAATTATTTTACTACAGACCCACAGGATCTAGAAGTCTAGGAAAACCATTTGCTAGATTGAAAGACCAAATCTTTTGAAGTCGGAACGGGCCAGAGAACCTAAGCCTTGATGTTGATGATGATGATGATGATGATATATATGTATTGCATGTAGTATACATAGAGGGCAATGGTTTTACTTCCCACACGCGTGTTTGTAATATGTAATATCACAGTATAGTTATTTACGTTGGCAACCCCGAAATGTAGGAAGTTCAATTTCTATCATGGTCGCCATATGCACTATCGCGCAAAAGTATTTTTAAAAATATTTCAGTAGACTTACTTCAAATCAACATGTCTGCTACGTATATCCATATGATATCATTTAAAAATGTTAAACTTTTTTATTACATGTATACTGGAGAATCACTGAGAAACATTCGGCACCACACTATTCGAAATATGATGGCAGAAGCCTTGCGAGATTTTGGATACACAGTTTATGAGGAAGTTCATGGTGTGGCCACTAATGGGAGTGACAGACGAATAGATATTATTGCATTTAGACCATCTTCTAAAATTGGTATGATATTAGATCCCACAATTCGTTTTGAGACTCATAGTGGCCAACCTGAGGAAGTTGACTCTGAAAAGAAAGCCATATATGAGCCAACAATTGACTATTACAAAGATAAATACCAACTAGATAGTATAACTGTCACAGGATTGATGATAGGGGCAAGAGGTACTACACCAGGATTCTTAGCCAAATTTTGGAATTCCTTAGATTTGGACAGGGTGTATCTTACTAAAATTGCCATCGCTGCCATTAGAGGATCAATTTCAATTTTAAGAAACCATATTTACAAAATTTCTACTTTATAGTATGTATACTTCAATCAGGCCTACAATTTGAATTTTTTAAATGTATTTACAAAATGTATTTCATCAATTCACAAAATTAATTGCTGTATCACTTTGTCCTTGTGGCAATCCTCTAATGAGGAAAGTTGTATAGAATAAAAAAATAATAATGAAATTGTCTGCTGCATATAAACAAAAACTGCAGGAGGTGATTGTATGAGAATGTTTACTTACATAATAACAAGTTAATCAAATGATAATTACAACTTTTCCGTTTCATTCACAAATAATTAGTGTCAACAGCCACTTAACACAACAAAGTGAATGTTTGACGATATTAAATTAAATTAACAGTCAATCCAGGACCTAATATTGTTTTCTATATTTTACAGAATGATTAATAAAATGGTCCACCGCTATGGTTACAGGAGAACGTGTCAGGGTTCGATTCCCGGTCTGGACAATTGTCGTGGCTTCTCTAAGAGATCGTAAGACTGGCCATTCCCTATCCCTTACTTACTTACTCACTGACACTATCGAACCCGTAGGTTCATCAGCACATTGTCCTTTATATCCCTCCTCATCACACTGTGTATTATTCATTATCTTTTACGGTCTCACTTACCAAAACATGGAATTCCCTTCCGCCCTATGTCAGAGACTGTCAAACTATAACATCCTTCAAAAAAACAAACTAAAGAATGATTTAATAACAAACTAACTTATACAGCTCACTGATAGTATTCTTTTAACAATTAATATATTAAATTATTTATGAAAATAGTATTAAGATTAACAGATATTTTCATTTGATTTAATATTGTATAATCGTAAAATTAGTTTTTTATGTCTCATTATTTCCTTTGTTTTTATATCCATTAGACAGGTGCAATCTACCAACAATTTAATTTCTCTTGCTTGAATACAATTTATTACATGAAAGCGCGATGTTCCATTATATCGCCATTTTATAGGATTGAAAAGTACTGAAACAGACGCAGTATGAAATAAAATATGACATCCAAGAGCAGAAACTTATGGCTAAAACATGTTAGGTGTTTCACATAAACAAACACCTACTGATCTAATGTAAAATTCCCAAAAATGTGTGTAATACGAAAATAGTACCCGTATATTACGATGCGAGGTTGGGAAGTGGTTTTACAGAATCAAGGAAAATGTTTAACAATCGAGCGATAGCGAGGTTTTTAATTTCCGAGATTCTGTAAAACACTTCACAAACATGCGTTGTACATTACTTTTTGCGAGATGGTGTTTCAAAATAATAAATAATAGCAAAATAATAACATCTTTGTTGGAAATATTTGCGTTCATTATAAACAATTCACTAACGTTAACAGTGTAGGCAATGGTTATTAGTAGAAACTACAGGAGGCCGTGACACAATATTAGTGATAAAATGACGGCAAATACATATTTATTGTTTTATATTGTTTCAAATAAAGTTCAGTTCATTTAAAATGCAGTGATTTGTTTCGTATAATGTATATTAACACTACCTTTTGGATGTTTTTTTTGTATACATTGTATGTAGTAGCCTATATATTGAGGACAGTGGTTTTACTTCCCACACGCGTTTTGTAATATTACAGTATAGTTATTTAGGTTGGCAACCCCGAAATGTTGGCAGTTGAACTTTCAATCGTGGTCGCCATTGCTGTAAGCATGACAAAACGCACTTTCGCGCAAAAAAAAATACGTTAAATTAAAGACATGTTTATATTAATCGCTCAGTAGAGCATGTCAATAAAAGAGAGAATTTTGATGAAATTTACATATGACGTTAGAGAAAATGAACTAGCAATTGCGAATTCTAAGGACGATCTAGAAAAGTTTTTTTATTTTAATTATACAAAAATATAAAAGAATTTGGACCGATGGCATTTAAAGGTATATCATATTAGAAGCAAAGTTCTATGGCTTTCTAAAGTCAGTGTTACTGGATTTAAATTCGCGATTATTATTAATATTTTAAAATTTACGGATTGTTTTCAGCCTCTTATATCGGCCGCGGTGGACTAGTGGTTATGCTCCTTGCCTCTGGTCCCGAGGGTCGGGGGTTCAAACCCGGCCGGGGTCGATGGGTTTTTTAGGACGGAAAAATCCAAGGAGCAAGTCCTCCGGGAGGGACTTTAAGCCGTGGGTCCGAATCTGAAGATTTTCAGGCTCGTAAAAAATCCTTAAGCCTGAATGAAAAGGCCTCTAAGCAAAATTTGCCGAATTTCCCGTCCTAGTACTACCTTGGTTTCCTAGATGTCAGTATGAGGCGGAACGCTGACCACTCAAAATGACAACTATACGAAAACAACTGTAAGTAAATTAGTATGGTTCAAATTCTTCCCTGAAGGGGGAGAGCGCCTAAAATCTCTGTTAAGGGAAACATGGGCTTACAATACAATACAATGTTAATTTGTTTTAGAACTTTATAATTCATCAACATTATCTTCTTCACGGATTGAACTGCGAAGGTTCGTTCCAGTCTCACGCAGAAAACTGTGCTCTTTGTCGTCCCACACTTCTATACCCCTCTGTCTTATATGTGAACAAATGTTTTGTTGTACGTTCTTGATCCATCCTTTGAACGCGGTCGAACCAATTATGTTTGCATTATTTGATATTGTCTTAAGTTGAATGTTTAGAAATTTATACTTAAATCTTAGAACTTTATAATTAAATCAGATTCTTTTCTATTATTAAAAATGTTACTTTGATCGTAAAACACAAATGTTTAATGTAGTTAACAGGATTTTCCAGTTTTAAGCGAAACTATTTTTACTAAACGAGAAATTAAACCAACAGATGAGTTTTTGAAGAAAGTTTACGGTGTAATGGGAAGATGTAGATCCCCAACCTTGTCAGAAATTCAATATTTTGTAAGTGGGTCAAGGTAATTACTGGGGCAATAAACTGTATCTGGTTCACAGAAAGTGATCGCGGACCACATATTGCGTAACAGGTCGCGATCACTTTTTCCAAGTGCAATCATGTGAAGAGAAACATTCTATATACAGTAAAGTAATATTTCTGAATGAGATGGGGAATTAAAAGTTTTGGAGGTGAATTAATTAATGACTAACTCACTGGCTCTATCGAACCCATAGGTTCATGGCCGCGCAGACATTAGCTCTCCACACATCCCTATCCTGAGCTGTTTTCCAATGATCCTTGTATAATCTACTTCCCTAAAATCACAATATTTTTCTCCCACCTCATTCTTGGTCTACCAACTGGGCATTTTCCGCAGACATTAGCTCTCCATACATCCCTATCCTGAGCTGTTTTCCAATGATCCTTGTATAATCTACTTCCCTAAAATCACAATATGTTTCTCCCACCTCATTCTTGGTCTACCAACTGGGCATTTTCCGCAGACATTAGCTCTCCATACATCCCTATCCTGAGCTGTTTTCCAATGATCCTTGTATAATCTACTTCCCTAAAATCACAATATTTTTTCTCCCACCTCATTCTTGGTCTACCAATTGGGCATTTTCCGCAGACATTAGCTCTCCATACATCCCAATCCTGAGCTGTTTTCCAATCATCCTTGTATAATCTACTTCCCTAAAATCACAATATTTTTCTCCCACCTCATTCTTGGTCTACCAACTGGGCATTTTCCGCAGACATTAGCTCTCCATACATCCCTATCCTGAGCTGTTTTCCAATCATCCTTGTATAATCTACTTCTCTAAAATCACAATATTTTCTCCCATCTCATTCTTGGTCTACCAACTGGGCGTTTTCCTTCTGGTTTTCCTACAAGAAGCTTTAATGCACCTCTTTCACTTCCATTCGTGCCACATGTCCTGCCCATTGCAGTCTAAGAGACTTAACTGTTCTTATTATATCTGGCTTCCTATAAACACCATGTAGTTCATTGTTATGTAGTCTTCTCCATTCACCTGTCTGCTCATCTCTCTTTGGTCCAAAAGTTTCCCTAAGTACTTTATTCTCAAATACTCGTAATCTCCTTTCCTCCCTTAAAGTAAGAGTCAATGTTTCACATCCATATAATATAACTGGTAGAATAATATGTTTTAGGCCTATATATTTTCAGTTTGACTTTTTTTTTTTGAGAGGAGATGGAACGTCAAGAATGCCTGTAATGTATAATAGCATGGATTACCAGAATTAAGCCCATGTTTAATTTCCTTGTACACCTCATTTGTATTTGTAATTATTATTCCTAGGTATTTGAATTCACCCACTTCTTCAAAATTCACCTCATTTGTCATTACCTCTCCATTTCCATTATATAATGTATTTCTATGATTTAACATATATTTAGTTTTATTGGTGTTCACTTCCAGTCCCAATTTCTTATAGTTACTCTATAGAGCGTGCGTGTTGGCCCTTATTTCCTCGCTATCGGCCAATGAAACTATACCATCAGCATAAACAGCTTATTAATATACCATTGAGTCTTAGGCCGTCTTCATTCTTTAAAGATTTAATGGCATGCTCTAGTACAAAATTGAATAGTAAGAGGAGATAGAGCATCTCCTTGCTTCAACCCATTCTGGATTTCAAAAGTGTCTGAAAACTCTTTGTCTACACGCACCATAGTCTCTGTGTCATTTAGACACATTCGTATAAGTCTAACTTTTTAGGAATTCCGAACTCCAGCAGGATACTGTACAAATTTTCCCTCTTAATTGAATCGTATGCCTTTTTGAAGACTATATATAGTTTGTGTACAGTACCATTATATTCCCATTTATTTTTAAAAATCTGTCATACTAAAAAATCTGATCTGTTGTAGACTTGTTTCTTCTGAATCCACACTGATATTCTCCTAGAATGTCATCAATACAAGAATTAAGCCTGCATATTAAAATATTTGTTAGAATTTTGTACGAAGTTGAAAGTAATGAGATGTCCTTGCAGTTGTTACAATCAGGTATATCTCCTTTCTTATAGATTGGTACGATAATAATCTGTTCCTTCCATGAATTTGGAAGAGCTTCCTTTTCTCAAATCAAACTGAGTAACCGACGTATCTTGTCCATCAAACTTTCTCCCCCTGATTTTATTATTCTGCTGGGATCCCATCTGAACTTGATGCTTTATACATCTTCTATGTTTTACCGTCATTTCAACCTCTAATGCACTTGGTTCTGTGACTAGCATTTTTTCTGTCTGTAAATTATTCTCTTCCATATCCTGTTCTGCATGCACATTTAATAGCTGTTAAAGTAACTTTTCCATCTATTTAATATTCTTCTGGAATCTGCAATCATATCATCATTTTCATTCCTAATTATGTTTGATCTAGTCTGAAATCCTTTCTTCTCTATCCTAATTCCCTGATATAATCATCTGATGTTCCTATTTTTTTGCATTCATTTCTAAATCATTAATTTTTCTCTCTCAAATCTTCTCTCTTTTTATTATTTAATAACCTGGTGGCTTCCTGTCTAATACTACCTAACTGTTCTAAATATACTTCATTTGGCTCTTGTAACAAATTAGTTTGTGCTAGCTTTCTTTTCTTAATAATGTCAGCACATTCCTCATCAAACCATTTCTTGTTTGCTTCTTTTTAAATAACCAACGCTTTCCGATGAAGACAATCTCTTACACTCTCCCATTATTTATATCACTCTCTTCTTCAGTTGCCACATATTCAATTGAAGATTCCAGAATCTCAAATCTATTAGCAATTTTGATTTGGTATTCTCTCTGTAGTTTATCATTTCTCAAGTTTTTTTAAATTTAAATTTTCAGAATCATCCTTAAAGTTTTTCAAAAAACGTTAAACTGAAAATATATAAAACAATTATTCTACCAGTTATATTATATGGGTGCGAAACATGGACTCTTACTTTAAGGGAGGAAAGGAGATTACACGTATTTGAGAATAAAGTACTTAGGAAGATTTTCGGACCAAAGAGAGATGAACAGACATGTGAATGGAGAAGACTACATAACAATGAACTACATGGTCTTTATAGGAAGCCAGATATAATAAGAACAGTTAAGTCTCGTAGACTGCGATGGGCAGGACATGTTGCACGTATAGGGAATGAAAGACGTGCATGGAAGATTCTTGTAGGAAAGCCAGAGGGAAAACGTCCAGTTGGTAAACCAGAATGAGGTGGGAGAATAACATTAACTATGATTTGAGGGAAAGATATACACACGAAATGATTAGAAAGCATTAGCTCAGGATAGGGATGTATGGAGAGCTTATGTCAGCGCGGCCACGAACCTACGGGTTCGAAAGTGCCAGTGAGTAAGTAAGTAAGTATCATCCTTAACGCTTGTTCCTCTCATAAAAATTGTTATTTATTAAAAATTCTAAATATACCATAACCAGTATTCTTGAACAAACTAGGACTCCAAAAAATTATTTTTATTTCAATTTTATATCCAAAATCTTCAATGAAATGAACTCCAAGCACGACAGGCCTAGAAGGTCCTTAGCCTATCATCCGACTGCTGGCCTCACATTCACTTGTGTTAATCATAGAGGCCGACGATCATCTAGCCAGTGTAGGGGTGACATGTAGTCAGCATGTCGGGTCCCCAGCCGTTATAGCTGGTCTCCTCAATCTAGAGCCGCTACTTATTGTAGTTACCAAAGTGCCTCACGATGATGGGTGAGCACCGGTCCCACACTGGCCGAAATTCCATGAGCAAATGTCTTCCACCGTGGGGACTCAACTAACGCAAGTCCCGTAGCTCTGCGCCAAGGCTTCTTTGCCTTAACCACACGGCTACGGCGTGGGACTCAATGAAATAAACACACAAATAAATCAGTTGTACTGAGAGCTCCAACGAGCCAAGGTCGATTGAAGTGCTTGCTGTCAATGGCTAGCAGATAAAATATAATAAATCATGCAGTTATCTTGGCACAATCCCCTAATCTTATTTTCAGTTTTCTTGTCCGGATTTTTCTACTTTTTTTAATTCAAGTAGCCATTCAAATGAGGGAAATTTTGAGGAAGTGGTTGAATTCAAATACCTAGGAACAATAATCACAAATAGGAATGAGATGCACAAAGAATTAAACATAGGCTCAATTCTGGAAATACGTGCTATTATGCGTTACAGAGACTTTTGATGTCCCAACTCCTTTCAAAAAACGTTAAACTGAAAAAAATATATAAAACTATATTCTACCAGTTATATTATATGGGTGCGAAACATGGACTGTTACTTTAAGGGAGGAAAGGAGATTACGAGTATTTGAGAATAAAGTTTTTAGGAACTTTTGGACCAAAGGGAGATGAACAGACAAGTGAATGGAGAAAACTACATAACAATGAAGTACGTGGTCTTTATAGGAAGCCAGATAAAATAAGAACAGTTAAGTCTCGTAGACTGCGATGGGCAGGACATGTGGCATGAATGGGGAATTAAAGACGTGCATGGGAGCTTCTTGTAGGAAAACCAGAGGGAAAACGTGCAGTTGGTAGACCAAGAATGATGTGGAAGAATAACATTAAGTATGATTTGAGGGAAGTAGATTATACAGGGAATGATTGAAAAGCATTAACTCAGAATAAGGATATATGGAGAGCTTATGTCCGCGCGGCCATGAACCTACGGGTTCGATAGTACTAGTGAGTTAGAGTTAGTTATACAATAAAGTGAAAAGAGAACGTTTTTGTGAGTTTTTATTCATAAAATAGTAGAACTTGTTCTCCCCACTTCCCTGAGAAGAAAGTCCTGCACTATCCGGCGAGAGGAATATATTAACGCGTACCGTAATACCCTTGATGCATAAATAACTATAAACCTATTATATTTATATTCCGTTATTATGTTATAGTCCAAAAACATTCAAGATTAAAAGTGTATAAAACACTGGCTCTTCCAACTCTTTTGTATGGTAGCGAATTACGGACGTTGAAACAGAAGGATATACAGAGACTTAGATCTGCTGAAATGAGATATCTTCGGAGGACTGCAGGATACACACTATTAGATCACAAAAAAAAATGAAGACATCTTAGAAGAATTACACATGGAACCTTTAGAAAACAAAATTTCTGATTATAAGTCAAGATGGATGCAAAATGTTCATCGAATGGAAGATCACAGGATACCCAAACTAATGTTAAGATATCAACCTGCAGGAAGAAGAAGACCAGGACGTCCACTCAAAAGACTTCTGGATGGTGTTTCTCTTGAGGCCGAATCAGGTCAACAAATGGCCTAAATTCGTCAATGTACTATGATGATGATGTTATTATGTTATATGATATCCAATATAGTTAAACAGGGCATAAATGAGTCTTCTTCTTCTTCTTCTATTTCATGAAATTAGGCCTTTTGACCTGTTTTCATATCAAGTGGGATTTAATGAAACTTTCCATCTAGTAAATGGGAGGTTCCTGGATCCCATGCCCACTTCTGAGGTTGGAGCGCCTGGAAGGCGAGGTTACGCTGCCCCGATATGTGAGTTGAATGATGATAATAATGCACCAGGAGAGGCTTAAACTAAACTTAAGCTAAATACGCGAATATGATATTGATGACAATGATGGCCAGATGATATTCGGGGACCGTTTGGGATTTAAAATTTCCTGATATTTATCTTACAGGTGAGGAAAAACCCGAAAGAAACCTCACCCAGGAAATTTGTCCCGACCGGCGATCGAAACAGGGTCCGCTGCGTGACAAGGCAGTACGCTACCTCGAGACCACCGCGGTTAATAAAGCGGATTTGGAATTTTTTTGTAAACATCTATGTAGTTTATTTAAAGAAATTCCATTTGAATCATAGGCCTTAGTGTTACAAATTCAAATGGAGAAGTATGTAAACAAAAAAACTGAACAATTCGAAACTGAGTTAATTCAATATGTGGCAGCAGTTGTTAAGTCCACAACACAGCCCCAACACATGGGAAACACTCAAACTGCACTCAACTCACATTCCAAAAAATAAAATAAATAAATAAAATATATATAATCAATAAATCTGTCCAAATGAGCAAATTCGGCCCCTCCATGGATGTGTATGTTACATCCATGAAGCAAATCAAGGAAGCCTTTAAACAGAAAATTGAAAAAATTGCATTCATTCATTTTGAGAATTTTCCTCATCATTGAGGGTTTTCTCCAACCAATCTTGTAATTAACATGAATTTAAATAAATAAATGATATATATATATATATAGGGAATCCGTTTTAACAGGAAACCTCGCATCATTCTGCCGCTGTGACCAGACTGCTGAAATGTCTCAAATAAATGTCAAATCTCAAATAAATGGTAATAATCGTCTATGCGTAGGCCTATTATTTATCATCATCATCATCATCCGGAATCATGGCAGATGCTGCCGTCTTCCTGAAACCAAACGCCATTCCTCTCTGTCCGTCCATTGATCTTCCTCTACTCCTCTGATATTCATAGATGCCTGTACCCCTTCTAACCAAGTTTTCTTCGCTCTTCCTCCTTTCTATTGGGATCCATTCCATAACAATTTTAGGCAATCTTTGCTCTGGCATTCTTTTGACATGGCCATACCACTATAATCTTTTTCTTTTCTATAATGTGTATGATGTCCGGCTCCTCTTGTACACCCATAATTTTCCTTATTTCTTTATTTCGCATTCTATCCATTCTAGATTTTCCAGCTCTATTTTTATAATAATCTAATTGGTTGAGTTATTTGTATTTTGTAGCTTCTAACTTCATTCGCCGGTAGTAACGGAACACGCTCCCCGCCGGTGCAAGCACAATAACGGGCAAAGTAAGAGCCGCTGTAACGCTGTAAAAAGATTTCCATCTAAAATGGATTGCGGACGTATAGACTGTCAGTTTTGTAAGAAACATTCACAAATTTCCCTTAATAAAGTTCCTCATCGTTCTCTGTCCTCTATGTCTTCATCTGTTACAACACAATTTCCTATTGAATTCTGAATGTTATTCTTCCAGGTTGTTCTTAGTCTTCCTTTTCTGTTCCTTCTTTCAATTTTCCATGCATAGACGGACTTTGGTAGTCTTCCGTCCTGCATTCTTCTTACGTGCCCATACCTTTTTAGCCTTCTGTGTTCAATCTCATCCATTATATTTCTTTCTGCATTCATCCATTTTCTAATTTTTTCCAGTCGAGATTTTCTGGCAGCTCTTCTCCAAAAATCCATTTCAACTGGAGTTATTCTGTCGACATGTTGTTGTGTCATTGTCCAAACAAATTGAAAATTTACTCAGGCAATTCACTAACAGGATTACGTAGCAGCTTCCACCCATAAATGACACATAAAAAACATTTAAATTCTAGAATACACTACTCAGTGCCGTAAACAAAAACCAACACTGATAGCATCACTACATAAACAAGCACATTCCACCTTCTACACATGTACATAAATATCAAAACAGCTTTCTTTTCGGTTTTTTTTATCCCTCCCTGAGCATTAAAACTCTTTAGAACTCAAACATAAATCCTCAAAAAAGTTTCACTTTCCACAACCTTTTCAATTTTCAAAATAACTTTTCTTCTCTATGGCTACACATTACACATCACAAACGTTTTTATCACAACCCAAAATTTCAAAAAAAAACTCACAAACAACATATTTGTAAACAACCCGAAGAGGGCAAAAAAGAAGACCCTAAAGCGGGGAGAGCAGGTTCGCCTGTATCTCATTTACACTACACCACACGAATCATACGCCAGAGTCATCTATGACAACTATCTAATTATCATAAGTAATGCCACGAGTGATTTCCAAATTATCGATAAATTCACGACTCACGAAGTGAGGAGTGAATTTATCTAGAGAATTTGGAAATCAAGAGTGGCATTTGTTAGGACTATTTAACGAATAAAATTAAGCTGTTTACTCACAATCATTATTTAACTATAGTTATTTTAAAATATTTATATATTTAATGTAAACGGCGATGTTTGAAAACAAATGAGAAACGATAGGTACGCTTCTACTGCTTCTTTTGTTTATCACTGCAACCAGATCATACCATTTATTGCCAAAGGAACACAATATTGTAAGGAGGAGCTTTCTTTAATATGGTAATTATAACACTGATAAATATTTGGTGAAACACGACTCTGATTGGTTGTAAAACAGAAATCATTGAAACGTGATTGGTCATTGACTCCCATTTGGGACATGAGTTAAATAGTCATAAATAATCAAGTTTTTCCAAGATCCCAAATAAGAATTCATATTAATACCAGCTAATACCCGGCGTGCGATGCTACACCTAAATAAATTATAATGTTTTTTTGCATTTAGTTGAATAAGTAAAAGGAAAAATAAATATAAATTTATATCGTTATTCTTTTTGGATACCCCGTGCTGATTATCCCCGGCGTTGCCCGGGAATCTACGCATCCCGATGTACTTGGCATAAATGAGCTGAAAGACAAAATTCGTTATTTTGAGTTATCCATAAAATAATACCCGCCGTGCGCTGCTATGCTTGCCAGGGGATCTGCTTATCCCGATCTTCTTTGCAACAATGAAAGACAAAAATGGTTATTGTGAGTTATCCTTAAAAGATAAACATATGCTTTCGCGGACTTTTCTGTAGAGTTTTTTGAGATATTCAATTCTGTGTACGATAATTATGTGTATTTGTTATGGTTTAGGCAGCGTTAGCCATTTGCTCTTACCAAAAGCGACATTTTTTCACTTTTTTTTCAGTACAGAAGATGATTTTTAAGAGTGAAGGGCTTGAGCATTAAAACTCTCTTATAATCTGTAACCTTCCCGGCAAAATCCTAAAAAAATTGCAAAAAGCCCCATGGCAATCGGATATACTTGCCCGGAAATCTACTTATCCCGATCTCGTTGGCATCAATGAAAGATTAGGTCAATGCGACATGTTCCGGTCTCAAGTCCATCGTTTCCTTGGTCGTCCCAAAGATCTTTTCCCATGTGGTTTGTAGGTGTTGATCTTTTTGGGTAATCTTGTATTGTCCATTCTGTCTAAATGTTCTTTCCATCGGTATTTTTGCTCTTCTAGTTTATCCACTATTGAAAATATCTCCAGTTCATTTCTTATTGATTCATTGTGTAATCTATCCATGCGTGTACATCCTTTTACGGATGTTAAAAATTTCATTTCAGTGGCTTGAATGTGTGAGATATCTTTTTTGTAAGTACCCAAGATTCAGATCCATATAAAAGAACAGGAACAGCCATAATTTTATAAAACCTGAACTGAGTTTCTCTTCGAGTCTTTCGCAGAGTTCTTCTTATGGTGTCGCACATCATTTGATATCGGTTTAATTTATTATGTATATCCCAATCATAGCTATATGTTATATCTGAACCAAGATAGTTAAAGTGTGCTACCTGTTCTATAATTTCATTATTGATCACTATTTTTGCTCTGACTGGCACTTTGCCCTGAAAAGCAATAATTTCAGTTTTTGAAGTTGAGACTTTGAGATTATAATAGAGTCCTAATTGATTCAATATGTAAATGGCTCTTTGTAAATCATCCTCTGACTTCTGTATAATTACCAGATCGTCTGCATACATTAAAATATTCATATACATTTCCTTATTATTTGTATTCCTATTGGACTTGATTTTTTCCATTTTCGTATAACATCGTCAAAATATACATTAAATATATAAATATTTTAAAACAGCTATATTTAAACAATGATTTGTGAGTAAATAGCTTAATTTTATTCGTTAAATAGTCCTAACAAATGCCATTCTTGATTTCCAAATTCTCTAGTTAAATTGCAAATCACTCGTGGTATTACTTATGACTATTTTCCCAAAATCTTCATTCACAGGAAATGTATATACTCATGAAATACTTCGTTTTATCTTTGTAGTGAAGTAGGTATTCGATAAATAAAATACCATACAGTGAAACTACGAGTATAAACTTAAAAAGTTTGGTAACCGCAATAATGGCGTTAACAATTTCACCGCATTCTTATCTAACACATGACAATAACCGCAGATACTTAAATACTTTCCAAATGCTTTACATTTCATTGGTCCGTTTTCACGTCCCGTCTTATTACGTAATGCCGGAACGATGATTTACTGCGTATCGCACAGCTTTTCTTAATGAGATATGAGATGCGAGATGCACCGGCTAGACATAACACGTATCCATAGTTTCTGAGGGGAATTTAGAACTATCGGTACGCATCTAACCGTTTAATTCCTCCAGGCTCTTTTTTTTTTCGAACAGCAGAGTTGTTTTTCGATGTTCACCTCCGTATGATCATAAGGAATGCCACGAGTGATTTCCAACTAGAGAATTTGGAAATCAAGAGTGGCATTTGTTAGGACTATTTAACGAATAAAATTAAGCTGTTTACTCACAAATCATTATTTAAATATAGTTATTTTAAATATTTATATGTTTAATGTAAACGGCGATGTTTGAAAACAAATGAGAAACGATTGGTACGCTTCTTTTGTTAATCACTGCAACCAGATCAATGTACAGGGTGGACCGCTCGAATGGACCTATTTCAATTGCTTGTTACTGGCAAACGGTTGAAGATAGAAACTTAAAACAACGTTCATAGTACAGAAAAACTCACCAAGTTTCGAATCCTGTCGGTAGATGGCACAAAGATACGTTTCTCGTTCTTAGATTTAATTGTTTGTGAAAATGGCGACTCCGCAGATGAAAGCGCAAGCTGTTTTGTGGTATGCGGAGTTTAAATCAATCATTAGAGTTCAAAGGAGTTCCGGCGTGTGTTTAACCGTGATGCTCCAACTGCTAGAAGCATAAAGAAGTGGCGTGATACATTATTAGCTACAGGATCTGTGTTGAAGAAGCATGGTGGTGGTCGCAGAGCATCCGATGAAATGGTAGCAAATGTTCAAGCCGCATTTGAGCGAAGCCCCCGGAAGTCATTAAGAAGAGCTTCGCGGGAACTTCAAATACCAAAATCGACATTACAACGGATTGTCCACAAACGCCTCAAACTGCACGCATATAAAGTGCAGTTAGTGCAACGTCTGGAGCCGAATGACATGCCGAAACGAGTGGAATTCGCCAATACGATGCTGGACCGTCTCGGCGCTGATCCTGACTTCATGACCAAGATTTTCTTCTCGGACGAAGCCACTTTCCATTTGTCAGGCAAGGTAAACCGGCATAATGTGCGGATCTGGGGATCGGAGAATCCTCACGCTATTCAAGAGCAGTGTTCGTGATAGTCCGAAGATGAATGTTTGGTGCAGTTTGTCACATAATAAGGTCATTGGACCGTTTTTTTCTTCGCCGAGAAAACTGTTCGTGGTACCACATATCTTGACATGCTGGAGCAGTTCTTCTTTCCACAAATTGAACAACTGCAGCCTAACATCGTTTTCCAGCAAGATGGTGCTCCTCCCCACTGGTCCAATGAAGTTCGTACGACTTTGGACAACATTTTCCCTGGCCGTTGGATTGGTAGGGGAGGACCAATCGCGTGGCCCCCGAGATCTCCCGATTTAACACCACTGGATTTCTTTCTCTGGGGCTATGTCAAAGATAAAGTTTACACCACCCCAGTCAAAGACCTTCGTGATCTTCGTGGCTATTGAGAACATTCCAGAAGACATACTCCAACGTACTTGGCAAGAAATTGTTCATCGCTTTGATATCGTCACAGTGACTGCTGGGGCTCATATAGAGATGTGGTGATCTGGATATCAAAACTTGGTGAGTTTTTCTGTAATATGAACGTTGTTTTAAGTTTCTATCTTCAACCGTTTGCCAGTAACAAGCAATTGAAATTAGGTCCATTCGAGCGGTCCACCCTGTATAATGCTACGGTTTATTATACAGCGTGTCGCGCCCGACGTGACGCGAATTCGCGTTTCGCTCGGCGTGATGCTGGTTCAGCATGGAGCGCATACGTTACAGCGCATATGTTTATGGAATTGTCGCCAGATGGCATCACATATATGGAAAATCAAAATGACCAACGTTCATAATAAATTTCCAAATGTGTTTACAAAAACTAATGTATACAAACCTGTCCCTGCATAACCTAATAAAATAAATTACATACATACTATTTAGTAAACTATAAACTAATCTGATGCACACTAAACTGACCCATCAGAACCTAACAAAATGAAGTGATTGAACATTTATTTCTTAAAATATGGTTTGAAATTAAATGCAAATGTTGGTCATTCACACATATGTCCTGTCATCTGGTGGATTTAATTTTATGAGAGTTCACGTATGCCAACTGCAATTCTAATAAAGAACTTTGAAAATAAATTGAGAGGAAAAGTCATAATTTGTCTACATAGATAAACATATTAAAATTCTTCATTAAAAAAGTTTCAAGTGTCGTTGCAAAACGATTAAAATAGTTCGAAATATTAGTAAAGACAGAAAAAGTACCTAGAGCGACAGCATCATTTGAAAGTTGTATGGAAAATTATAGAATAAATTATTATTTTGTTCTTAAATAAACATATGGTTGATGAATATCCAAATTTTAGAATACTTCAGATTTTCGCCTGAGCAGTTTTACCAGGTTTTGAATTTAATAGAAGACGAAATTTATGCACATCTATGATATATCCCCCAGTTACAATATTTACAGCTTTTATTTATCTCTTGACTAAGTTCAAGCCACAATAACTTTTTTCTGTACATCTCTGTACTCCTTCATGCTCATATTGTATAAAACATGTATAGAACTCGATGATTTGCAACAAAACTATCTAACTTTCGTCGTTAAAATTGGAAAGTTATAAAACAAGTACTGTATTTCCGACATTTTGTTATAAAATCTTAGTTTGTTTTTAGCAATTACACCAATGAGTATGGGTAATATCTTCTATATTCTTTGTTTGCGCTGGCAAATTGCGTCCTGGATTCAAGAGATTCCAAAACACGACGCGACATGTCAGCGCAATTTTTTTTTGCGCCAGCAATTTGCGTTGTAGATAAACCACATCCATTTAAATACATGGGGAACAATTTTTGCGCTGGCGCGTTGCGTCGTAGATAAACCACAGCATAATCTTTTTATCTGTCCTTTGGTATCCTGCTATTGCTCTCAACATCTTCATTTCAGTAGGCTCTATTTGTTTACTATCTGCCTTTGTTAATGTCCAGGTTTCACATCCATAGATAAGAGATGGAACTGCCAATACTTTGTAAAACTTCAAAATAGTTTCTTTTCTAGTCTTATTCAATAGAGTGCGTTTAATTGTGCCACATAGATAATTGAATCGTTGTATTTTAGTGTGTTTATCTAAATGTCTGTCATTACCTAAATGACATCCCAAATAATTAAAATTCTGACTTGGTCTATAATTACATTGTTTATCTTTTTTTTTTCAGCGCATGAAAACTAGTTACATCAAACACCACCTTTCTTGTTGTCCAAACATTTTTCTACATTGAAAATGGAAGGCTGGGCTAACAGAGAACATGACTTCCTGCATGTCATACAAACCTTCATGTCCTTCATTAAACGACTCACTTTTGTTTTTGTTTGACTTTTGTTATTTAAATTAGGAGTTGGTTTATAACTTTTTTCTTTCTTTTCAACAAAACTTCGGTAGGACAAGTTATGACTTAACAAGTCTTCAGTAATTCAAGCACATTCCTGTCCCATCATAATATTTATTTAATGGTTTAATTAATTCTAACTTTTGAAAGTGTTAGCCGGGCTAACAGTGCTGACAAGAAGCTCCGCCACCGATCTTATGTGAGCCCTAAAGCTATAATAATTTTCTTTGGTCCATTATACTTTCTTCTGCATATATTAAGCACCTCAGGCTATTTGAATCAAATTAAAACACACAGAGAACGTCATTATAATCACGATTAAATCTTCCTTCGTTTCTCCACGAGATGAATGAGTGGATAAAAACGAATTAATTAACCAAGTAACAGGCAGTAATCGAACCCCGATAGTTCATGACCCGTGGGGACAATAAGCCTTACATCCTCGTCCTGAGCTCATGTTCTCAAATCATTCCCTTAAATCCTGTTATTCTCTTGTCTCATTCTTGGTTTATTTACTGCGCGCTTTCCTGCTGGTTTTCATACAAGAAGTTTTCATGCTCATCTTTCATTCGCTATTCGAGCCACATGTCCTGCACATAACAGTCCATGATACTTAACTGTTATTATTACATCTGATTTCTATCATCATCATCAACAACAAGGATTAGGCTCAATGGCCTCTTCCGATCTCATTATAGGTTGAATTTGTCCTTCCATCTCTTCAATGGTCTTCCCAACATTCTTCTCCCTTTTGGTTTATAATTATACATTCTTCTTGGTATGCGCTGTTCATTCATTCGTAATACGTGCAGAAGATAAGCATTTTGATAATATTTTATTATTTCACAGAGATTAAATATATTAAGTTCTGTTCTTATATCTTCGTTTTTCTTTTTATCGGCCCTTTGGTATCCTGCTATTGCTCTCAGCATCTTCATTTCAGCAGCCTCTATTTGTTTACTATCTGCCTTCGTTAATGTCCAGGTTTCACATCCATAGATAAGAGATGGAACTGCCAATACTTTGTAAAACTTCAAAATAGTTTCTTTTCTAGTCTTATTCAAGAAAGTGCGTTTAATTGTGTCACATAGATAATTGAATCGTTGTATTTTAGTGTGTTTATCTAAATTTCTGTCATTGCCTAAATGACAACCCAAATAATTAAAATTCTGAACTTGGTCTATAATTACATTTGTTTATCATTATTTTTGTTCTTATTGCACATTTTCCTTTCAGAGCTAATATTTTTGTTTTAGATGTAGATATTCTTAAGTTTTTTCTCGAAATTAACTCAGTATTTCAATTAAATAAATTCAAGTGAACAAACTTCATGACACATATCATTTCATAGAAGTTTCCAAGTGTTCTTTTTTATAAATTCGCTTAGAATATTTTAGGATAATAGTGGCAATAATCTAGCAGGTAGATGGTTTCCCCCTCAATGCACTCCCGTTAGGTAAATATTGTATTTTTCCACCTCATGCATTCCCGTTAAGCGAAATAGCCATAAGCTATTTCCCATTGTATTATGCTCCGGCTCTAAGGCTTGGAGAATTATTTTCAATACAAACATTGCTGAGTGACAAAGAGGGTAGATGGCTCAAACTTTCTTTCTCTGTCCCACACCTGGTGCTGAAACCAGCAATATTGTTTTTGATGTTGGTAACACTGAATTCAATCTGCAGTCCTCATTCACAGACAGGTGATTCAAAGACAATGTGCTGCTGCAAGTGTATTTTTATATACCTTTTAGAATAGTCTTTTAAGATACCTAAAAACCAGACAACAGTAAAATACAAACTGACCAATTTCGTGAAAGAACTTGGCGCGGAAATATTCTCTAGTGACGGTTCTGCTCTTTGTAAAAAAGGGCAAAACAAATTGCAAAAGCATCTCTAATATCTTCCCATGCTATTGGTAGCATGTGTTTTTATTCTTAACGCAAAACTGTATAAAGTTATGTTGTTGTCCATTTTTTGTAAGAGCCTATTTTGAATTTTTAAGTGCCTATATTAATGATTTTAGTGCCTTTTGCCTGCCTATTTTGAATTTTTACTTTAAGGGAGGAAAGGAGATTACGAGTATTTGAGAATAAAGTTCTTAGGAAAATTTTCGGACCAAAGAGAGATGAACAGACAGGTGAATGGAGAAGACTACATAACAATGAACTACATGGTCTTTATAGGAAGCCAGATATAATAAGAACAGTTAAGTCTCGTAGACTGCGATGGGCAGGACATGTTGCACGTATGGGGAATGAAAGACGTGCATGGAAGCTTCTTGTAGGAAAGCCAGAGGGAAAACGCCCAGTTGGTAGACCAAGAATGAGGTGGGAGAACAACATTAACTATGATTTGAGGGAAGTAGATTATACAGGGAATGATTGGAAAGCATTAGCTCAGGATAGGGATGTATGGAGAGCTTGTGTCCGCGCGGCCATGAACCTACGGGTTCGATAGTGCCAGTGAGTAAGTAAGTGCCTGACATCCAGACTCTATTCATAATAGTCTAAGTAGGAACGTTAGATGGAAATACTATTTGTTCTGGTGTTTTTCGAACTCGTTTTCTGTTTCATCAGAAATTAAATTAAAAGAGACAACATTAATTAAGCATGTCGATGATATTACGTAAGAATAATTTGTAACATTATTGGCGCGTATTATGCACTTTGTCCAAAAAAATGAAAGGAAAAAGTTGTTCCATTTTACTTTACTTACGTAAGATAAGATCTACTGCATGAAAATCGGACCAATACACGCCGGCATTTCAAAGTAATGCATGAATTAACATTTTTACACACTTTTTTTTTCTAAAAAAAGGCACATTTCCGAAATGAAAAAAAAAAATTAATAAATTTGCCTTAATGAATTCGTAGCCTACCTAAATTCTACGCACAAAAATTGCTTCCACTTTGAACAATGGTATTTAATGCAGTTTGTATCCATCCATAGTATTCTGCCCGAAGGCAGGCCCTTCACTGCAATCATAGCATTTCCATGCTATGCTTGCAGATTTACTACCTTCCCGTTGTTTTGCACACCGGTGAAGGATGATGGTGATGATGATAATGGTAAGGATGATGATGGTGATGATGGCCATATGATTTCGGGGACCGTTTGGGCCTTAAAGTTTTGCTGACATTTGTCTTACAGGTGAGGGAAAACCCCGATAAAAACCTCACCCAGAAAAACTGCCCCGACCGAGATCGAACCCGGGCCCGCTGCGTGACAAGGCAGCACGCTACCTCGAGACCACAGCGGTGGACTTACAGTTTATATCATTGTCTGGATATTCCATTTTTGTTATATGAAAAATATTCCTAACGCATAAAAGTAAAAATTGTGAATTTTCCATTTACATGATTTTTGCCATCCTTAAAAACCTGCTCAAGATCATGTATTTTTTCGGGTGAAAAAATTGAGTATGGGACTTTCTTCGAAGAAAAAGCTAGAGAGAGATATAAAGAGGTTTAAAATTGCATTTAATATACCTTAATAATTTATCATAAGTAATGCCACGAGTGATTTCCAAATTATCGATAAATTCGCGACTCACGAAGTGAGGAGTGAATTTATCTAGAGAATTTGGAAATCAAGAGTGACATTTGTTAGGACTATTTAACGAATAAAATTAAGCTGTTTACTCACAAATCATTGTTTAACTATAGTTATTTTAAAATATTTATATATTTAATGTAAACAGCGATGTTTGAAAACAAATCAGAAATGTAATTGATCATATTATTTATTGCCAAATAAGATCGCAATATTGTATGAATGCACCCAAAATGGAGAAATAATGAAACACATCAAACTATATATCATAATCAACATTACGGGTTATTCATTTATGTTTTTAGCAAACAACTCGGTAAAATCAAGGAATCCTTTCATTATTTGCTATATTCAATGTATTTGTTGGAGAAAAATAATGCTTTGACCTGTTCAGAACATTAAAAAGGAGGAGCTTCCTTTATCACAAAAGCAGGAGCTGATAAAGAGAAATCGGTAAAGAGCGAGGTGAAACACGACTGTCATTGGTTGTAAAACAAAATTCATTGAAACGTGATTGGTCATTGACTAGCATTTGTGGCATGAATTAAATAGTCTACAAGATTCCCAGGCTCGAAATGCTATTACAGTAACTATTCACGTCCCAACTCCTTTCAAAAAACGTTAAACTGAAAATATATAAAACTTATTCTAACTAACTCACTGGCACTATCGAACCTGTAGGTCTGTGGCCGCGCGGACATAATCTCTCCATACATCTATATCCTGAGCCAATGTTTTCCAATCTTCCCCTGTATAATCTACTTTCCTCAAATCATAGTTAATGTAATTCTCCCACCCCATTCTTGGTCTACCAACTGGGCGTTTTCCCTCTGGCTTTCCTACAAGAAGCTTCCATGCACGTATTTTATTCCCCATACGTGCAACATGTCCTGCCCATCGCAGTCTACGAGACTCAACTGTTCTTATTATATCTGGCTTGCTATAAAGACCATGTAGTTCATTGTTATGTAGTTTTCTCCATTCGCCTGTCTGTTCATCTCTGTGTGGTCCAAAAATGTTCCTAAGAACTTTTTTTTTCTCAAATGCTCATAATCTCCTCTCCTCCCTTAAAGTAAGAGTCCATGTT
The DNA here is from genome assembly GCA_030220185.1 of Diploptera punctata. NCBI lineage: Eukaryota > Metazoa > Arthropoda > Insecta > Blattodea > Blaberidae > Diploptera > Diploptera punctata. Next base: position 41,392 of record JASPKZ010002426.1, read on the forward strand.
TCACACCCATATAATATAACTGGGAGAACAATGAAGTATTCTCCATAACAATAAACTACATGGTCTTTATAGGAAGCCAGATATAATAAGAATAGTTAAGTCTCGTACACTGCGATATGCAGGGCATGTGACACGAATGGGGAATGAAAGACATGCATGGAATGTATTCACGTAGACTTTCACGGCCGGAGTTGCTATGACAAACTTGAAGAATATTTTCGGGCTGTAGACCGTGGTCGTGAGGCTTGCAGTTCCTACAGCCCGAAAATCTTCTTCAAGACCATCACATACATGGAAGCTTCCTGTAGGAAAACCAGAGGGAAAACGTCCAGTTGGTAGACCAAGAATGAGGTGGGAGAATTACATTGACTATGATTTGAGGAAAGTAGATTATACAGGGGATGATTGGAAAACATTAGCTCAGGATAGAGATGTGTGGAGAGCTTATGTTCGCGCGGTCATGAACCTACGGGTTCGATACTTCCAGTGAGTTAGTTGGCTACTTAGCAAGATTCCCAGGAGAATTAGCTCAATTTCATACACATGGTTTACTCTTAGAGGAGGAAAAAAATACTAAATTATATCAACTAAACCTGCAAACAAAAAAAAAGAACTACCATCAGAGTGCATGTGCCGTGATGTTTGGGAGGATGGATAGAGAAAACATGTAACTGAAGCAAAACAAAAAAAAAAAGCGTTATTTTCGTCAGATGTGCGAAAGAAACGAACATGACGTCAACTATTGTCTTTAAAAATAGAGACAACTCCGAACTTCACAGAAACAGTAAAGCTATAAACTACAAAAAAACCTCCTACAACCACTGTAATTAAAGCGACTAAAGCAGCAAATAAAAAATAAAACAAGTAAAAATCAACTATATGTAGATTTCAAAAAAGCATATGATTCAATTAAGAGGGAGAAGTTATATAGTATCCTGCTGGAGTTCGGAATTCCTAAAAAGTTAGTTAGACTTATACGAATGTGTCTAAATGGCACAAAGAGTAGGGTGCGTGTAGGCAAACAGTTTTCATACACTTTTGAAATCCAGAATGGGTTTAATTTTGTACTAGAGCATGCCATTAAATGTTTAGAGAATGAAGAAGGCTTACAACTGAATGGTATTAATAAGCTGTTAGTTTATGCTGATGATGTAGTACTACTGGCCGATAGCGAGGAGATACTAAAGGACAACACGCACACACTATTGACTAACACTAAGAAATTGGGACTGGAAGTAAATATCAGTAAAACTAAATATATGGTCACGTAGAAATTCAGTATATAATGGAAATGGACAGCTAATGATAAAATGAGGGAAATTTTGAGGAAGTGGCTGAATTCAAATACCTAGGAACAATAATCACAAATAGGAATGAGATGCACAAAGAAATTAAACATAGGCTCAATTCTGGAAATGCGTGCTATTATGCATTGCAGAGACTTTTGATGTCCCAACTCCTTTCAAAAAAACGTTAAGCTGAAAATATATAAAACTATTATTCTACCAGTTATATTATATGGATGCGAAACATGGACTCTTACTTTAAGGGAGGAAAGGAGATTACGAGTATTTGAGAATAAAGTTCTTAGGAAAATTTTTGGACCAAAGAGAGATGAAGACAGGTGAATGGAGGAGACTACATAACAAGGAACTACATTGTCTTTATAGGAAGCCGGATATAATAAGAACAGTTAAGTCTCGTAGACTGCGATGGGCAGGACATGTTGCACGTATGGGGATTGAAAGACGTGCATGGAAGCTTCTTGTAGGAAAGCCAGAGGGAAAACGCCCAGTTGGTAGACCAAGAATGAGGTGGGAGAACAACATTAACTATGATTTGAGGGAAGTAGATTATACAGGGAATGATTGGAAAGCATTAGCTCAGAATAGGGATGTATGGAGAGCTTATGTCCGCGCGGCCATGAACCTACGGGTTCGATAGTGCCAGTGAGTAAGAAGTAAGTAAAAATTAAGTCCTATTTAAGGTAGATAATAATCTACAAGGCTTGAAATCTCTCTTCTGGAGGCAGAATCGTCATCTAAAGTGCATTATACCTTCATATCTTAATCATCAGGATGGCACTGACCGTAACAATTATGCCAACATAACGAGTAGGGAAAGTCCAAATTCTCTACAGTTTTCACTTTTCAATTCGCTGATTATAATAATTTAGTTTGAGACACTATTTTTCTCCGGAAGTACATAACTAATGTCATGCGTGCAGCCAAATACCTTGTCTTTCTTTTCATCGACAAGGCGACTCTTTAAGACACCGCTACCTCTTGTGTGAATTGAGAATACTACATGTATAAGAGAATTGTATGTTTGTGTTAGAATTCTTGGGTAGCTCAGTTGGTTTAGAGCGCTAAAGGTACAGACTTTAGAGACTCGAGTTCAAATCCCGACTCAAGCATTCATTTTTCTTTTCATATCATATTTGCCTTCATTGCCAAATGTCAAAAATATATTTATAATATATATATATATATATATATATATATGGGGCACGCCGTAACGTAGTGGTTAAGGCACTGAGCTACAAGCCGGAGGGTCGAGGGTTCAAGTCCCGTTGGGGTCAGGATTTTTAAACTGACCCAAACCCTCTGGCGACACTATGGCCCTGGGGTCGACTCAGCCTCTAACGGAAATGAGTACCAGACGCCTGTTCTGGGGTAAAGGCGGCCGTCACGCAGGGCTGACAACACGGCTGACATCAAGTGCCGATTGTCTAGAAAAAGTGGGAGCCTTAACCTCCTACTACCCCAAGGGCCTCCTGAGGCCTGTTGTGGGATCACTTTTATATATATATATATATATATATATATAATATATATAATATAAATAATTTAATTATATATATTTAATTCGTCTAAATTTATATATATATATATATATATAATAAGTCATATATATTCCTAATATATATATATATATATATATATATATATATATATATATATTGGCTTCTGTGAATCTGAGCCCCACACCACAAAAACACACTTTTTCTTATTAGTATTAATTAGCCCACTTTTTAAAGCTTTTATATTGAAAAAAAAAATCAGTGCTTTCCATTTTGAATACAAGAAACTTATGCTTACGGCCACATGACCATTATTTTTCTCCAACTGGATAAAGAGCATATATTGGGTTGTCCCCTGATATTTTTCAATTCTTGCAAAATCTCTATCAAAGGGTAAATATGGGATTCAGAAATTAGAAAATAATGTTCAAATTCTTCAAACTGCTTTGTGTGGATACTTAATTACAAAATGCCATTATATTCCAATTCTTATTGTGACCCCCAACATTTTTGTCAGAAAATATAATCAGTTTCTTTGAACAAATGCATATGTAGTTTCTATGTATTTCAGGATGCAGTTTTGAATCTCATCACTGCCATGTCCCACAATACTCTCTTCCCATACAAGCATATACACATATACGGGGTGTAAATGAATTTACCGCACAAATTTAAATGTGTATAGAGGGGTATCATATAAATAATTTGAGATAATGAACAAATGGTCTATGGATAATATGTCCAAATTATGATTCAATTTGTAAAATGGTTGGCATGCCATTCAATATTTCAAATTAAAATGGGAGTAATATGATATAGAGACTGTAACTGACAACATGTATGCACCTTTAGCTCAGTGGTTAATAGCAATTATATTTTAGACACAAATGTAAGAATGATGCATCACGTTCGAAACCACTTAGAGTATGTGTACATTTTTACCCCCTCCTTTCTTCATTTATTAAGCCGGATCATTTGATTCAGGCCGGTTCTGTTGGTTAAGGATGGATGTTGGAGGTCACTTTGGGTTAGGTTAGGCTCTTGGAGGCCACATTGGGTCAGATTAGGCCCTTGGGAGCCACATTGGGTAAGGTTAGGCCCTCGAGGAGCCACTTTGGGTAAGATTAGGCTGTCGTAGACCATCTTGGGTTAGGTTAGGCCCTTGTATACCACTTTGGGTCAGAGTAGGCCCTCGGAGGCCACTTTGGGTCAGGTTAGGCTCTCGGATGCCATTTTGGGTCAGGTTAGGCCCTCGGGAGCTATCTTTGGTAAGGTTAGGTCCTCGGAGGCCACTTTAGCTCAGGTTAGGCCCTCGGAGGCCACTTTGGGTCAGGTTAGGCCCTCGGAAGCCACTTTGGGTCAGGTTAGGCCCTCGGAAGCCACTTTGGGTCAGGTTAGGCCCTCGGAAGCCACTTGGGTCAGGTTAGGCCCTCGGAAGCCACTTTGGGTCAGGTTAGGCCCTCGGAAGCCACTTTGGGTCAGGTTAAGCCCTCGGGGGCATTGTGGTTAGGGTAGGCCCTCTGGGGCCATTGTGGTTAGGGTAGGCCCTCGGGGGCCATTGTGGTTAGGGTAGGCCCTCGGGGGCCATTGTGGTTAGGGTAGGCCCTCAGGGGCATTGTGGTTAGGTTAGGCCTCGGGGGCCACTTCGGGTTATGTTAGACCCTCGGGGCCTATTGGTGTTAATTTAGGCCCTCGGGGCCTATTGGTGTTAGTTTAGGCCTCGGGGGCCTATTGGTGCTATGTTAGGCCCTCAGGGGCCTATGGTGTTGTGTTAGGTCCTCGGGGCCACTTGGTGTCAGGTTAGGTCCTCGGAGCCATTTGGGATTAGGTTAGGCTTTCGGAGGCCACGGAGTTAGTTTTGGTTAGGTTAGGTGAAGTTAGGTTAGGTTCGGTTAGGGTCTGTTAGGGTCGGGTTCGGTTAGGTTAGGTTAGGTTCGGTTATGTTAGGTTGGGTTTGTTTAGGTTCGGTTAGGTTAGCTTAGGTTTGTTTAGTTTAGGATAGGTTCGGGTGATTTGGTTGGTTAGGTCAGGTCAGGTTAGGTTTGGTTAGGTTAGGTCAGGTCAGGTTAGGTTTGGTTAGGTTAGGTGAGTATAGATTAGGTTGGTTTCCGTAGATTAGGTTAGGTTCGCTTAGCTTCGGGTCAGTTCGGTTACTGTACAATTTTCATATGAAATTAATGTTTCAAAGCATAATCTATATATATATATATATATATATATAGTCCACCGCTGTGGTCTCGACATAGCGTGTTGCCTTGTCACGCAGCGGGCCCGGGTTCGATCCCCGGTCGGGGCAGTTTT